>WNWK01021552.1:0-33927 GCA_009830355.1 Cherax destructor
CTCTCCTTATTCTCCGGGGTTCTTTGCCTTCTGTACCACTTCCATTCCCTGTCACACTTGGTTTTGGCTTCCCTGCACCTTTGGGTTAACCATGGGCTCATCCTGTCTTTTTCGCTTCTCCTCTTACCCTTGGGTATAAACCTCTCCTCAGCTTCCTTGCAAATTGTTGTCACATATTCCATCATCTCGTCTACTGACTTCCCTGTGCTCTGTGTGTGTGCGTGTGTGTGTGTGTGTGTGCTCGTGTGTGTGTGCTCGTGTGTGTGTACTCGTGTGTGTGTGCTCGTACTCGCCTAGTTGTGGTTTCAGGGGTCGATTCATAGCTCCTGGGCCCCGCCTCTTCACTGTTCACTACTAGGTCACTCTTCCTGCTCCATGAGCCTTATCATACCTCTTCTTGTTAGTTACCATTTTGACCTAGGCACATGTCGATTAGACACTAGGTCTGTTGTATATGTGTGCGTGTATGCATGTGTGTGTATTCGTGTGTGTGTGTATTCGTGTGTGTGTGTGTGTGTGTGTGTGACCCAGTTAATATTGGCTCTTTACTTTGTAATTTTTCATAATTGTGACCATGTACAGACGTGTAGATGGTTCATTACCTTTGTAACTTGGTCATGATTGTGACCAGATCTACCTGGAGTTCTTTACCTTTTAACTTGCTCAGCTATCAAAACTTTGGGGTCCAGTCCCTGGACCCATTATTACCTCTGTAATCTTTTGACTACCGACCACAGGATGGGTATGCGGGGCATAATAAAGATATTAAATTATCTAACTAATCAGAAAAAAAAGTTAGAATCAATTATAGCCGATATAATTTGATTGAGTCTAAAGGGATTCATAAGAGGTTGTTCCTGCCTGATAAAGTTGTTGACCTTTAATAAAGTATTTTAGACAATAAACAATGATAAAGAATATAATGTTTATTTAGGTTGTTTTATCACACGAAAAACTGCTAAGGAAAGTGGTAATTCATGGTATCGGAATAAATGTTCTAACATGGATCGAGGCTGACCAATTGAAAGCAGTGTTTGTAATAAGCTGAGTTATATCAAGTCACAAGTGACGTTCCACAGGGATCACTTTTAAGCCCATTATTCATAATTTACATTAATGACCTTCAAGGACTACCCGACATGAATAAATTCGCCGATGACACAAAATAAGGCGAATAGATTCTGAGGAGGATATTATTGAACTTCAGAAAGATTTGGATAAATTAATATCATAGTCTGAAAAGTGGCAGACGCAGATCAGTATGGAACTAAAAAATTCTCCTAGTTATAAAGTAGGTGATGTAGAGATTGATAATCACAGAATGTGAAAGACTTGAGTTATGGTTAGGAGAGAAGATTTATGGAAGGAGTATATGGAGAGTAAACAAGATTGAAAGTAATAGTGATAGTAGAAATACCCACAAAATATAAGGTAAAAAACATGGTGCAACTAATGACATTTTGTGGCAACGATTCTCTGTGCAGCAGCTGTGTCAAGCTTTATGAGTGGTGAGGGAGTGCAGAAGCAGAGTTGATGAGTGGTGAGGGAGTGCAGAAGCAGAGTTGATGAGTGGTGAGGGAGTGCAGAAGCAGAGTTGATGAGTGGTGAGGAGTGCAGAAGCAGAGTTGATGAGTGGTGAGGGAGTGCAGAAGCAGAGTTGATGAGTGGTGAGGGAGTGCAGAACCAGAGTTGATGAATACGAGAGGCTTTATGAAGACATTTTGCCGAGAATAAGAAAGTTTTAGCATATCAGGAAGATGAGAAATCTTAGCAAACAAATGAATATAATAGTTAAAACAAAGAGGGAATCCATCAGATGGAGAGGTGAAGAATTGTTGAATATTGATGAAGAGGAAGTCTGTGATATATTGCATTAGACAAGGAGGTGAGTGGGAAGTGCTTGAAGCATCACACAGAATGAAAGCCACAGTAAAGCAGCTTGGTTGAATGAAAGATAAAATGTTAAAAGCAGGTGGGGATATTATGGAGTGGTTGGTGCATTTGTTCAGTGTTTGCATGATGGAAGACACCTAGGTTATCAGCAAGCATACTCTGGAGGAAGACACCTAGGTTATCAGCATGCATACTCTGGAGGGGAAGACACCTAGGTTATCAGCATGCATACTCTGGAGGGAAAGACACCTAGGTTATCAGCATGCATACTCTGGAGGGGAAGACACCTAGGTTATCAGCAAGCATACTCTGGAGGGGAAGACACCTAGGTTATCAGCAAGCATACTCTGGAGGGAAGACACCTAGGTTATCAGCATGCATACTCTGGAGGAAAGACACCTAGGTTATCAGCATGCATACTCTGGAGGGAAGACACCTAGGTTATCAGCATGCATACTCTGGAGGGAAAGAAACCTAGGTTATCAGCATGCATACTCTGGAGGAAAGACACCTAGGTTATCAGCAAGCATACTCTGGAGAGGAAGACACCTAGGTTATCAGCAAGCATACTCTGGAGGAAGACACCTAGGTTATCAGCATGCATACTCTGGAGGGAAAGACACCTAGGTTATCAGCATGCATACTCTGGAGGGGAAGACACCTAGGTTATCAGCAAGCATACTCTGGAGGGGAGGACACCTAGGTTATCAGCAAGCATACTCTGGAGGGGAAGACACCTAGGGATAATAACATCAAGCATACTCTGGAGGGGAAGACACCTAGGTTATCAGCAAGCATACTCTGGAGGGGAAGACACCTAGGGATAATAACAGCAAGCATACTCTGGAGGGGAAGACACCAAGGTTATCAGCAAGCATACTCTGGAGGGGAAGACACCTAGGGATAATAACAACAAGCATACTCTGGAGGAAGACACCTAGGTTATCAGCAAGCATACTCTGGAGGGAAGACACCTAGGGATAATAACAGCAAGCATACTCTGGAGGGGAAGACACCTAGGTTATCAGCAAGCATACTCTGGAGGGAAGACACCTAGGTATAATAACAGCAAGCATACTCTGGAGGGAAGACACCTAGGGATAATAACATCAAGCATACTCTGGAGGGAAGACACCTAGGGATAATAACAGCAAGCATACTCTGGAGGGAAGACACCTAGGATAATAACATCAAGCATACTCTGGAGGGAAGACACCTAGGGATAATAACATCAAGCATACTCTGGAGGGAAGACACCTAGGGATAATAACAGCATGCATACTCTGGAGGGAAGACACCTAGGGATAATAACAGCATGCATACTCTGGAGGGAAGACACCTAGGGATAATAACATCAAGCATACTCTGGAGGGAAGACACCTAGGGATAATAACAACAAGCATACTCTGGAGGAAGACACCTAGGTAATAACAGCAAGCATACTCTGGAGGAAGACACCTAGGATAATAACACAAGCATACTCTGGAGGAAGACACCTAGGATAATAACATCAAGCATACTCTGGAGGAAGACACCTAGGAAATAACACAAGCATACTCTGAGGAAGACACCTAGGATAATAACAACAAGCATACTCTGGAGGGAAGACACCTAGGATAATAACACAAGCATACTCTGGAGGGAAGACACCTAGGGATAATAACATCAAGCATACTCTGGAGGGAAGACACCTAGGGATAATAACATCAAGCATACTCTGGAGGGAAGACACCTAGGGATAATAACATCAAGCATACTCTGGAGGGAAGACACCTAGGGATAATAACATCAAGCATACTCTGGAGGAAGACACTAGGGATTAACAGCAAGCATACTCTGGAGGAAGACACCTAGGTAATAACAGAAAGCATACTCTCTGTAAGAAAAAGGTTAAAGATGGACAGATAATAGGTGATAAGCCTGTTGAATCAGTGAATTTTGAAGAGTTGTTAATGAATTATAGGTAAGCAGTGGGAAGGTAGGATTACAGGGAACAGTGAAGGAAGGGTAGGATTACAGGGAACAGTGAAGGAAGGGTAGGATTACAGGGAACAGTGAAGGAAGGGTAGGATTACAGGGAACAGTGAAGGAAGGGTAGGATTACAGGGAACAGTGAAGGAAGGGTAGGATTACAGGGAACAGTGAAGGAAGGGTAGGATTACAGGGAACAGTGAAGGAAGGGTAGGATTACAGGGAACAGTGAAGGAAGGGTAGGATGACAGGGAACAGTGAAGGAAGTGTAGGATTTCAGGGAACAGTGAAGGAAGGGTAGGATTACAGGGAACAGTGAAGGAAGGGTAGGATTACAGGAACAGTGAAGGAAGGGTAGGATTACAGGAACAGTGAAGGAAGGGTAGGATTACAGGGAACAGTGAAGGAAGGGTAGGATTACAGGAACAGTGAAGGAAGGGTAGGATTACAGGGAACAGTGAAGGAAGGGTAGGATTACAGGAACAGTGAAGGAAGGTAGGATTACAGGAACAGTGAAGGAAGGTAGGATTACGGGAACAGTGAAGGAAGGGTAGGATTACAGGGAACAGTGAAGGAAGGGTAGGATTACAGGGAACAGTGAAGGAAGGGTAGGATTACAGGGAACAGTGAAGGAAGGGTAGGATTACAGGGAACAGTGAAGGAAGGGTAGGGGATGTGTAGACCAAGTGTTCACATTTAAATACATAAGTGAACAATACGTAGAGGTAAGGAGCTTTTCAACGCATTTACAGATTTACTAAAGGCATATGATAGAGGATTGGGAAGCAATGTTGCAGATGTTGCAAATGTATTGAATAGATAGTAGGTGATTTAAAGCAAGTTGTTAGAAAGGAAGAGTTATGTCTGATTTAGAGAGTTGAAAATGATAAATGGACTCTTGATTAAATTATTTCCTCTGTGTTCAATTGTGTTGTCAGAGCTTTAACAAATCAGGGACAAAATAATTCAGGTGTCAGTGTGTAATATAGGCAGTGATTTTCTACAATAATATTATTGATAAGAAATAAAGGGAAGACTGAAACCAATAATATGAATAAAATGACCTTCAATATCTCTTTTGAACACTGTTTATTATGATTTTATGAAGACAGTGTCTTAAAACATATTTGACATTAATATAATAATAATAATATCTTTATTTACTACAAGTACATGTACAAGGTATAAAGTCCTAGTTGACATCAATGACATACTACTATATAGAAAGCCCCTTGTTATGCTGAGCATTTCCCACAAATTAGGTCAGTTTTGTCCCAGGATGCGACTCACACCAGTCGACTAACACCCAGGATGCCACCCACACCAGTCGACTAACACCCAGGTACCCATTTTAAACTGATGGGTGAACAGAGACAGCAGGTGTCTTATGGAAATACGTCCCTAATGTTTTCCAGCCTTACCTGAGGAGATTCCATCTCCGGAGGTCAGAGTGTGAGCTGAGTGCTCTAGCGATGGAGCTACGGGACTCCCCCATATACCATACTAGCTTCCTGAGGGACACTGATGCAACCTACTGTGCAAAATAAACTATTTTGAAAATGAAAGAGTTAATGATTTTTTTAGCTCAGTCCTCTGGTAATGGCTGAGTTGCCCCACCTATACTTTAGGCGCTTCAATTTTTGTCTATTCTTCTCCTAATTAGCTCTGGAGTTAGCAACATTAAATGCAAGAAAATCTTGTATTTTTGTGACATAATTTTAGCAGTCATGAAAGTTGTAATGTTCAGCAGAGTTGCTAATGTTTACATCGAGGTCTGTTAACTCGTCTGTGGTCGTATTTTCATAACTGGACTGAGAGTGTAAACATTACTGACGGTGTTTACGAGAAGGCGAGAAAGTTGTTCAGTGACTAGACTTCAGTGGAAGTCGATGGGGAGGTGGCACTCTGAAGCGACCACAGCCTCACAAGAATACGAAATAAGAAAATTTAATTCATTCTGTCTTATTAAACAGTCACTGTCACTATGAAGATGACGACGATAGCAGACGAAAGTAGCAGATAATGATAGCCTATGATGAAAGTTAATGAGAGGTGTAAATGATGAAAGTAGCTGATGCTGTTAATAGATAAGGAAAGTAGCAGATACTGATGGTTATTGATGAATATAGCAGGTGACAAGAATAAACCAATAGCGTTAACGTCCCATATCATAAAAATCTTTGAAAGGGTTCTAAGAAGCAAGATCGCCACTCATCTAGATAACCATCAATTACACAAGCCAGGGCAGCGTGGGTTTAGAGCAGGTCGCTCCTGTCTGTCCCAACTACTGGACCACTATGACAAGGTCCTGGATGCTCTAGAGGACAAACAGAATGCAGATGTTATATACACAGACTTTGGAAAAGCCTTTGACAAGTGTGACCATGGTGTAATAGCACACAAAATGCATGATAAAGGAATAACAGAAAAAGTTGGTATATGGATCTATAATTTCCTAACAAGTAGAACACAAAGAGTAGTAGTCAACAGAGTAAAGTCTGAGGCAGCTACTGTGAAAAGCTCTGTTCCACAAGGCACAGTACTTGCTCCCATCCTGTTCCTCATCCTCATATCGGACATAGACAGGGATATAAGCCACAGCGCCGTGTCTTCCTTTGCAGATGACACCCGAATCTGTATGACAGTGTCCACCTTGAAGACACTGCAAGACTCCAAGCAGACATAAACCAAATCTTTAAATGGGCTGCAGAAAACAATACGAAGTTCAATGATGAGAAATTTCAATTACTCAGATATGGAAAACGTGAGGAAATTAAAATCTCATCGGAGTACAAAACAAATTCCAACCACACAATAGAGCGAAAAACTAATGTCAAAGACCTGGGAGTGATCATGTCAGAGGATCTCACCTTCATAAGAACATAAGAAAGGAGGAACACTGCAGCAGCCTGTTGGCCCATACTAGGCAGGTCCTTCACATTCCATCCCACTAACAAGATATTTGTTCAACCCAATCTTAAATGCTACCCAAGAAATGAGCTTTGATAATTCTATTTACTCATGTGCAATTCCCACTCAAATCCAACCCCTCTTACTCATGAATTTATCCAACCTAAATTTGAAACTACCCAAGGTCCTAGCTTCAATAACCCTACTAGGCAGACTGTTCCACTCATCAACTACCCTATTTCCAAACCAATACTTTCCTATATCCTTTTAAATCTAAACTTATCTAATTTGAATCCATTATTGCGGGTTCTCTCTTGGAGAGATATTCTCAAGACCTTTTTATATCCCCTTTGTTAATACCCATTTTCCACTTGTATACCTCGATCATGTCTCCCTCATTCTTCGTCTTACAAGTGAATGTAATTTAGGGTCTTCAATCTTTCTTCATACGGAAGATTTCTAATGCTATGTATTAATTTAGTCATTCTACGCTGAATGTTTTCTAACGAATTAATATCCATTCTGTAATATGGAGACCAGAATTGAGCTGCGTAATCTAGGTGAGGCCAACTAACGATGTATAAAGCTGTAATATAACCTCTGGACTTCTGTTGCTTACACTTCTTGATATAAATCCCAGTAATCTGTTTGCTTTATTACGTACACTTAGACATTGCTGTCTTGGTTTAAGGTTGCTGCTTACCATAACCCCCAAGTCCTTTTCGCAATCTGTATGGCTAAGTTCTACATTATTTAACTTGTAAGTGCTTGGGTTATGGACACTCCCGAGCTTCAGAACCTTGCATTTATCTACATTGAACTGCATCTGCCACTTTTCTGACCAGGAATTGACTCGGTCTAAATCTTCCTGAAGTTCTATGACATCTACGTTTCAATCAATTATCCTACCTATCTTCGTGTCATCGGCGAATTTGCTCATATCACTAGTAATTCCCTCATCAAGGTCATTGATATATATTATAAACAACAATGGGCCTTAGACTGATCCCTGTGGAACACCACTTGTTACAGATCCCCACTCGGATTTAACCCCATTTATGCACACTCTCTGCTTCCTATTGGTGAGCCATGACTCGATCCATGACAGCACTTTTCCCCCAATGCCATGAGCTGCCACTTTCTTTAACAGTCTCTGGTGCGGTACTCTATCAAAAGCCTTACTAAAATCTAAATAAACAATATCGAATTCTTTATCGTGATCAACAGCCTCAAAAGTTTTACTAAAGAAGGTTAATAAATTAAATAGGCAGGAACGGCCCCTCGTGAATCCATGCTGAGTATTATTAATCAAATTATGGTTATCTAAATAGCTTTTAATAATATCAGCTATAATTGACTCTAGTAATTTGCCTACAATTGTGGTCAGGCTTATTGGGCGGTAATTTGACGGTAGTGACTTGTCCCCTGCTTTAAAAATAGGAATTACATTAGTCATCTTCCACATATCAGACACTACACCTGTTTGAAGAGATAAATTAAAAATGTTAGATATTGGTTCACAGAGTTCCATTTTGCATTCCTTAAGAACCCTTGCAAAAAGCTCATCAGGACCCGGTGATTTATTTTGTTTCAGACGGTCTACTTGTTTCATAACCATTTCGCTAGTGACTGTGATATTACATAATTTATCTTCTTCAGGGACTCTAAAAAAATTAATTACTGGGATATTATTAGTGTCTTCCTGTGTGAAAACCGAGAGAAAATAATTATTAAAAATAGAGCACATATCATTCTCCTTGTCAGTAAGATGCCCAGAGTTATTTTTAAGGGGACCATAACACCGTAGCAATCGCATCTAATAATAATAATAATAATATCTTTATTTACTACAAGTACATGTACATGGTATACAGTCTAGCTGACATCAGTGACATACTACTATATAGAAAGTCCCTTGTTATGCTGAGCATTTCGGGCAGATTAGGTCAGTGTCCCAGGATGCGACTCACACCAGTCGACTAACACCCAGGTACCCATTTTACTGATGGGAACATAGACAACAGGTGTAAAGAAACACGTCCAATGTTTCTGCCCTGGCTGGGAATCGAACCAGGCCCTCGCCGTGTGAAGCAGAGCCTTAGCCACCAGACCACCAGAGCTAGAAAAATGACAGGATGGATAATGAGAACCTTCAAAACCAGGGATCAAAGCCCATGTTGACACTTTTCGGTCGCTTGTTCTATCTAGGCTGGAATATTGCTGCACACTAACTGCACTTTCAAGGCAGGTGAAATTGCTGACCTTGAAAATGTGCAGAGAACCTTCACGCACGCATAACTGCGATAAACCACTGTCGTGTCAGTATTATATATACACTTGTGTAGTGTATCAGCATTCATCTTAGTTTATACAGCTGGTCCCTTTGCGTGTGACGTCACGATACCGCTGATGTCAGAGGCTCAGCGCATGTGCGTAGCCACGCATGGCGGGCAGTCTCACAAGTGATAGACCTACAGGCCGAACAGACGTGGCTGGATCTCTCCTCACAGACTGTAAATATACCGTAACCATCCTACAAGGAGTGTCTTTGACAACCTATATATCTCCCCCAATACCCACACAATAAGTGGTGACAGCGGTGTGCCGTAATCTATATCGATTACTGTGTTATAGAGAGATAGACGACGACAAGCAAGCAAACAGCCTTGTGCCTCCAGAAACCACGCTACCAGTTAGCTACATCCAAGCAGAGTCTACAATATCTACAGTATCTCCTGGTCAGCTAAAGTGCCTCATCTGTTAATTTGTTAAAACCTACGAGGGATGACCCGGGTTTTGCAAATTCTGAACGAAGTAAGCCAGTATGTGAGGGAGAGTACCATACCCAGCCAGTAAGCCACCACCAGTTACGTCAGCCTAAACTTAAGCCAGCTTCTACCTTGCTGTGCTAATTTGTTACAAGATTCCAAGCCAGTCAGTCTGTGGAAAAAAATTCTACTAGCTATGCAAGCCACTCTGCTGTCTGAGAAGTAAGCCACGTGAGTTCACGCATTTATATCGCCCTTGCACTCCAGTGTATCGCTGTTCTGAGTGATAATACCATCCCTGTGGTATCCTGGGTTATTCAAGCCACCCTGGGTTAAATTCAGGTGTGTTTTTATAAACGGCGTAAGTCCCAGGCGCGCGGGAGCGGTGTAGGCCTACTCCACCCAGCCCCCACCACCACCCACCTAAGGCGGGCGCCATTAACCACGTGTCTCCAACCCACACAAAGAATTAAGTGTGGATTATTTCACCCTTAACTGGGTCCTGCAAGCAGTTTTTGGCTACGAACCGGGTCAGGCGTCCTGAGTGTGTTTCTTCTGAACTATTTGTGCCAACTTTATAAAGCCTATGGTTTGTAGTTCATCAATTAAGCACAATCCGTCGAGATATCAGAGTGGACCAGACAACATCCTTCACCATCACCACCACACTACACCACGCTTCAGTTAACGTTTTCCACCCTAGAACAATTATTGTGTTGTTGTTTTATTTTCAGATAATCTATAGACAATTCCGTGTGTTTGAGACAATTTTGCAGTTAAAAAATTTTGAGTTATCCTAGGATGTGTTCTGTGTTAAATTAATTATTTGCATTAATTTTATTTCACTAGTATTGTCTCTTGTTAATTGGTTATTAATTTCTGTGAGTTTCGTTGTGTTACCAAGTTTGCAGTAGTAAAGTTTGTTAAAGTTATCTACTGTTCAATATTCTACCAAGTAGTAATTTTTTTTTAAAGAATTTAACTTTTAATTCTCCTCCAGCATTGTCCCTGTGTTTTTTCTCTTGTTAATTGTTGTGTTTCACCAAGTGTTCTATCCCAGAGTTATCATTTTTATTCATTTACCCTTGTTTGTTAATGCTAATTTGTAATTAATTAATTTGCTTGCCACCGTAATTACATATTGTTTCTCCTCCAAGCAATTTTAACCTTTTACCAGTAATATTCCCTGCTAATTCTTATGTGTTGCAGTCAGTGTAAATTATTCATGTACTCCGATATTGTTTTGTGTACTTGTTCTTTTGTATAGTGCTGAATGTGAATTACTTTTGCAGAATAGTGATATAATTTACTGAAGATATTACTTTGCTTTAATAATTATTTATATAGTCAACAAGCATGACTTTATGTACGCAGTAAGTTATCAATCATGTGCCTTTGATGTTAGTATCTTTCAGCTCATGTAAGTGTTAAAACCATTTTATTGTCATTAATTTTCTTTTGCTTTCATGTGTAGTTGAACACCACTTTAAGTTTCTTTTAAAGTCAGTGTTCTTAGTAAATTGTTTTGTAACTGTTTATTGAGTTACCTTGCTTTTTTTTCTTAATAAGGGGTGTTAAACTATTTTATTTCTAATATCTTTTTGTTTGTAAAAAAAATTTACCCCAGTGATTTTTTTAAAACAATCATTCCTGAAATTGATTTTTGAATTAAATTTCAGTATTCAATTTTGTTTCCCTCAATTTTGTTGTGTTTTAATTGCTCTAGAAATTTTCATTTCCTAAGAGTAATAAGTAATATTCCAGTGAACTTTCTAATGATTCAAGCAGTAAAGTTACTTTAATTTTTGCCAGTGAATAATTCTATTGAATTGTTTTATCAGATTGTTGCCCACCCTAACCATTATTGAATTCTTTTAATTAGTTGTGCATTTTATTTTTTTTTTGCAATTTTATTGAATTTAAAAAGAAAAAAAAACTCATTTGCAGTTAATCCAAGTTAAAACTTAAAATGTTTTATCTTAGTGTGTTGAATTTTCTTCAAGTCAATTTCCAGTGAGTTATCTTTCTTTAGTGTTATTTGGGAAAATTCCTGTTACTTATGCAGAGTTTAATTCTACAGTTAAATATTTTGATACTTGTGTTAATTTTGCTTTCATTTGAATTTTCAAAGCCCAGGGCATGTCTCAAGTAAATTTAAGGTTCATGTGTTTTCTGCCAAAGCTGCAATGAAGCCCAAGTAACCGTGGTGAAATTTTGTGTATTGCCATTCAGAGCCAATAATGATAATGAATCAGTGAAGTTCTCATAGTCCCTTACTGACTGAAGAAAGTCTCTAGCCCTTTTAACAATGTGTTTGTTCTCCCAGCTTGTATCAGAGAATTGCCAGAGGATGCGGAATGTGAAGTTCAGATTAGTTCTTGTAGAAAGTATGTGTTTTAATTGTACGTTGCAGCGGTAAGGCACTAGTAATAGTACTGTCCCCTGTCTGGAATCCAGCCCCTCAAAATCTTGCATGCAAGATAGGTTCAGATGCCTAGGGTGCCGGACGTATCCCGGACCGCCTTGAGTACTGGTCTATCCTTGCAATGTTGCTAGTTCAAGTAGTAGTTCCTCTCCAGGGATGCTTTGTTGAAGAAAGACTATTTGAATGAGTTATAGCATCTCTCGCTGATGCAAAGCAATTGCAGAAAGCCGTTTCTGTTGCTAGTGTATTCACTAGAGTGCCAGTTGTTGTCCCTCATGTTCCAGATAGTGATCCTTCCAGTTGACAGTAAGCTTTTGCAGAGTAAAGTGTTGTGTGTCGAGTAATTCTTACCTGCAGTAAGAGATAGTAGAGCCGTTCTCCTTGCTCATACTTTGTGTTATTGAGCTAACTATTTCAACCGGGAGAGATCCATCCACTCCACTGAGCCTGTTTATTCCTTCAGTAAGAAAGTGATTATAAGTTAATCAAAACTGAGTTTGTTCATTCCTTCAGTAGGAAAGTGATCATAAGTTGTGAGCTAAAGATAGAAAATTAGAAAATCAGACTAGAACTGACGTTATTGACTGTGTGTTTTGTTATCAGATTTCTAGTATCTAGTAAGATTTTTTGTGTGTTCAAGTTCTCTCTTGAGTTCTGAGTTTTAACAGTATAACCCATGTGCTCGAGTTTATCTTTCCTGTTAAAACTTCTTCCCTGTAAATATTTATTCTTCCTCAGAAGCCGTAGAGTGCATGAATACACATCGATTGATCGATCAAATTTGCAAATTGTAATTGTAATACATTTATAATCCATTCTATCTAGATCCATTAAAATTCTCTTAAGTACCATTAACTCAAGAAGTGCGAGTAAGATTAATCTTGATTAGTTCCAAGTTATAATGTGTTTGCTATTGTATAGATTCACCCAGTACCACCTGTCTGTTCAGCCTATAGAGTTGTCTAGTATGCCGAGACGTCATACGATAACATGGCCGAGCTGTCGTGTCAGTATTATATATACACTTGTGTAGTGTATCAGCATTCATCTTAGTTTATACAGCTGGTCCCTTTGCATGTGACGTCACGATACCCGCTGACGTCAGAGGCTCAGCGCATGTGCGTAGCCACGCATAGGTGGGCAGTCTCACAAGTGATAGACCTACAGGCCGAACAGACGTGGCTGGGATCTCTCCTCACAGACTGTAAATATACCGTAACCATCCTACAAGGAGTGTCTTTGACAACCTATATATCTCTCCCAATACCCACACAATACCACCTCAATTACTGGGAACGCTTGAAGTTCCTAAACCTGTACTCCCTAGAACACAGGCGGGAGAGATACATTATTATATACACGTGGCAAATTCTCGAGGGATTAGTACCAAACTTCCACACGAGAGTCACTCCCTACGAAAGCAAAAGACTCGGCAGGCGATGTAACATCCCCCCAATGAAAAGCAGGGTGCCACTTGCACGTTGAGAGACAACACAATAAGTGTCAGGGCCCAAGACTGTTCAACTGCCTCCCAGCGTACATAAGGGGGATTACCAATAGAACCCTGGCTGTCTTCAAGCAGGCACTGGATAGGCACCTAAAGTCGGTACCTGACCAGCCAGGCTGTGGCTCGTACGTTGGACTGCGTGCGGCCAGCAGTAACAGCCTGGTTGATCAGGCTGTGATCCAACATGAGGACTGGTCACAGACCGGGCCGCAGGGGCGTTGACCCCTGGAACTCTCTCCAGGTATACTCCAGGTATACTCCAGGTATTCTAGCAGGGTTCATTACTCTGGGAAGAGGAAGATTACCCGACATTTTTGCTAAGCACTTGTTACTACTAGATAAATGTTCACATTGAAGTTGCTTTACTAAAATAATTTGACATAAAACTGATTTCCTTAGTAAAGACAATTTTCAAAATTGATGGAAATCGAGGTGAAAATCAATGTTTCCTTCCCCGGTTCACGGCCTACCGCAGGACCCATTAAGAATTTGCCTAAGCCTAGAGACGTTTAATTGCATTTTAAGCTATTTTTTTATATCTACCGAGGTACCTGAAGGACATATGGGAGAGTCTTTTAACCTGGTGTGTATATGTTATTGTATTTTATGCATGTGTTATTTAGGTCCTGGTAAGATTAGATTAGATTTTGTTCGGATTTTTAACCCCAGAGGGTTAGCCACCCAGGGTAACCCAAGAAAGTCAGTGTCATCGAGGACTGTCTTATTTCCATTTGGGTCCTTCAATATTGTCCCCCAGGATGCATCACACGCCAGTCAACTAACACTCGGGTACCAACTTCCTTGCTAGGTGAATGTTTCCACCCGGCCGGGGATTGAACCCCGGACACTGTGAGGCGAGAGTGTTGCCTACCAGGTCACGTGTGTTGTACTATCACTGACTATCCAATACAACATCATTCAACAACAGTTACCACCATCCAATACTGAAACCTTTCCATCCAAGACAACCATCCCACAACAGCGACTACCTTCCACCAGCCACAACCACCATCCACAACCACCATCCACAACCACCAGCCACAACCACCATCCACAACCACCAGCCACAACCACCATCCACAAACACCTCGTCCGATTACACCTTCTACCACACTCTACCACCATACACAGCCATATTCAACAACATCCGCTTCATACTACAATCAACGACCACAATCTCTGCACAAACTACCATCAATCTTCCCCACCACCACCACCACCACCACCACCACCACCACCACCACCACACCACCACTCCCAGCTGAACCCAACTCCTTGAATTATTCTCTTTGGGCAGAGAAAATCAAAATCACGTGACAGCATTTAGAGGACGTGATCAAACACGTCAATGTTTACAGTGTCGCCAAGTCGAGAAGGAGAACTTTATATTACCCTAAAATATTTCTCTGATGTGTTTTATGCAAATAGAAATATTCTGGTTACTCTTGAAGCATTCGTGTATATTATAACAGTACTTGGAGTTATTTATTTCTCTTGAGTTTAATTTTGCTGGTCAATGGATATTATATTAAGCCGGATAAGAGTGAGGCAAATGTGAGTAGCTGGACTACAGGTGTGAAGCAAGCGTCAGCCAGGTTCACGCAGGTGTGAAGCAAGCGTCAGCCAGGTTCACGCAGGTGTGAAGCAAGCGTCAGCCAGGTTCACGCAGGTGTGAAGCAAGCGTCAGCCAGGTTCACGCAGGTGTGAAGCAAGCGTCAGCCAGGTTCACGCAGGTGTGAAGCAAGCGTCAGCCAGGTTCACGCAGGTGTGAAGCAAGCGTCAGCCAGGTTCACGCAGGTGTGAAGCAAGCGTCAGCCAGGTTCACGCAGGTGTGAAGCAAGCGTCAGCCAGGTTCACGCAGGTGTGAAGCAAGCGTCAGCCAGGTTCACGCAGGTGTGAAGCAAGCGTCAGCCAGGTTCACGCAGGTGTGAAGCAAGCGTCAGCCAGGTTCACGCAGGTGTGAAGCAAGTTTGCAAAATCTCGGAGATTCTCCAAACGACCGTTAAAACCTTCCCCCCGTTGGGGTGGTGGGTTAGACAGGAGAGACGATGCCTAAGATGGGAGTGCCATAGTTCTGCTCCTACTTAATTTATAAGTCTTAGCCTAGTAACTAGGTCTCCACAGGCTATTACTGTATTATACCCTATTTCTTACACATATTTAAGCTAAGTAAGAGTTAGGGATAATTTAGCTTAGTTTCTACACGAGTGTCCTACACAAAACGCCCTGGGCACTGCTATCTCACCATTAGTGAGTGCCCAAGGGAGGCAGCTGGCGCCTACGGCCGAGTTGCCTCAAGTCACCTTACAAGCAGTGAAAGAGACGGGGTGATACTCCCCACCACATCCACTGCAGTGAATTATTCGTCACTGCACGCCACCCGAATATATCACTGTAATTAGGACTCTCGTTGCTGACGAGACAGTGACATATAACTCCGCAGCTATTTCTCTGTACACCACAGCACATCCCCTCCACTTAAGTACCCGAGTCTTTGAATGCATGTGCAACGGGTGGCTATTACCTTTACTAGAGACCTGCAATTGTTACTGTCTATCACCTCACACTGCCCACTGTGTACGAGGTACGTCACATTCCAGGTGACCTTGGATGTAACGGCAGCTTCTAGGATGAATGTTATGAGTGAACCAACTCAGTCGTAACCCACAGTCTCTATTCTACACATTTGGCAGATGTGAAGATGTGAGGTAAGACAAGGCAAGTTGGCGTTATCTGTGAGACAGTTGTGTGGCAGGTGTAATGCAAGTGTGAATCATGTGTGTGAGGCAGGTGTGTGACAGATGTGAGGACTGTGAGGCAAGTGTGAGTCAGGTGTGAAACATGTATGAGGAAGGTGTGAGATACAGTTAAGGCAAATGTGAAGATTTTGTGAGACAGGTGTTAGGTAAATCTGAGGCAAGTATAAGGAAATTTTAAAGCAGGTGTGAGGCAGGTGTGTGTCAGGAAAGACAACTGTGAGGCAGGTAAGAAGTGAGGAAACTATAATAAGAATATAAGGTAATTGTGAGGTAAGTGAGGGTGCAGGTGTAGCATAGGTATACTATAAGTGAGGCAGATGTGGGGAAAGTTAAGGCAGGTGTGAAGCAAAAGTGATGCAGCCGTGAGATCGGAATGATTCAAGTGTGAGGCTAGACCGAAGCAAGTCTTATGCATCTGTGAAGAAGAAGCAGGTGCAAAACAACTGAGGCAGGTGTGAGGTAGATGTGATACAGGGTTGACACAGGTGTGAGGCAGGTGTGCACTGCATCAGCACGGTGTGCACTGCATTACTGCCTACCATGCCTACCTACATGGAGGTCATTCCAAGGGTCAAGGCCCCCACGGCCCTCTCTTTCACCAGGACTCCCGGAGGATCTTGGCGTGATCAACCATACACAACCAGGCTGTTACTGCTGGCTGCACGTATATCTCGTTCTGTATTCGACATCTCATCACAGACAGATGAAAGTAAGTTGGGACAAAGCTGTCTAGCATTTGGTCGACAACCGACGCTGAACTTATCAGCCATTTGGTCGACAACCGACGCTGAACTTATCAGCCATTTGGTCGAGAACCGACGGTGACCTTGTCAACCATGAGTTCTGTGGTTGTGTGACTTCTAGTAAGGAGGACAAGTGGCTGAGTCCACTACCTTGTTTGCGGGAAGCTCCAGCCTTCCAGACTCTCGTCAGTAATAAGCTGTTTCACATCAGCTGTTATTATGAGTGTGCAGTATACATAAACATGTCTGTGTGTTTGTTTATCTAACATTCTCTCTCTCACATATGCATACACACACACACACATACTCGGGGCCAGGAGCTATGACTCGACCCCTGCAACCACAAATAGGTGAGTACAAATAGGTGAGTGTACACACACACACAAACACTCGGTGCCAGGAGCTATGAATCGACCCCTGCAATCACAACTAGGTGAGTACACACACACCCGCGGGAGTAACAGGATCGTTGCGCTCGTGAATGTTCAGTAGTTTTCTTGCCCACCAAAGCATTACCAGGATTACTGGAAGTTGACGGTGTCAGTGAACAACCTGAGAAGTGATACACCACCTGACCACAATCAGAAAAAGGAGGTGAAGGTCACACTTACATAAAATAATTTGAAATCAGTGCCACGAAAGAGAGGGAAAGACCGTAGGCCGAGGGAGAGGCAGGTAGTATTGCCACATCCCAATATCAAAATTCAATCCAGAATAAGTTCGACCAAGCCAGGAAGTTAATGAGATAAGGATAGTCGAGTTAGTGTCAAGTGTATACAGGAAATATAGTTTCGAAGAAACAGAAGAGGAAGCAGGAGCCAATCGTGAAGCCAAATCGCGAAGCATCGCGCATCGTGAAGCATCGCGCATCGTGAAGTATCGCGCATCGTGAAGTATCGCGCATCATGAAGCATCGCGCATGAGGGTGCCAGACGTCAGCTTCAGCCAGAGTAAAGTACAGAGCCTCTTTGTGGTTGTGTGGGGGAGCTGAGTCCGGCCCTGAGTTACTGATAGCTGGGGGTAAATATCCCTGCTCTGGAGAGCTGACTATCATTCCTAGGGCACTTAACACTTAATAGAAAGGAACTGTGGAGGTTTAAGTAGGACCACGGCTTTGTTTATTCAATAAGTAAGTAAAGTTATTCAGGTATACACGAGTACAGTGATAGGCTATCACACAGCAGCATACGTGTAGAGAGCCTAGGATAACCCAACAAGTCAGTCAGAGTGAAATATTTTAATTAAATCAAGGTAGTGAGGACAGGTACACACACACACACACAATACCTGTCAGGAAGACAGCAGCGAATCATGGTACGTGGCGACGTGTCAGAGTGGGCGCCAGTGACGAGTGGGGTTCCACAGGGGTCAGTCCTAGGACCGGTGCTGTTTCTGGAATTTGTGAACGACATGACGGAAGGAATAGACTCCGAAGTTTCCCTGTTTGCAGATGATGTGAAGTTGATGAGAAGAATTCAATCGGACGAGGACCAGGCAGAACTACAAAGGGATCTGGACAGGCTGCAAGCCTGGTCCAGCAATTGGCTCCTGGAGTTCAACCCCACCAAGTGCAAAGTCATGAAGATTGGGGAAGGGCAAAGAAGACCGCAGACGGAGTACAGTCTAGGGGGCCAGAGACTGCAAACCTCAATCAAGGAAAAAGATCTTGGGGTGAGTATAACACCAGGCACGTCTCCTGAGGCTCACATCAACCAAATAACTGCTGCAGCATATGGGCGCCTAGCTAACCTAAGAACAGCATTCCGACATCTTAATAAAGAATCGTTCAGGACTCTGTACACTGTGTACGTTAGGCCCATACTGGAGTATGCAGCACTAGTTTGGAACCCACATCTAGCCAAGCACATAAAGAAGCTAGAGAAAGTGCAAAGGTTTGCAACAAGACTAGTCACGGAGCTAAGGGGTATGTCCTACGAGGAGAGGTTAAGGGAAGTCGACCTGACGACACTGGAGGACAGGAGAGATAGGGGAGACATGATAAGATATATAAGATACTGAGAGGAATAGACAAGGTGGACAGAGACAGAACGTTCCAGAGATGGGACACAGCAACAAGGGGACACAGTTAGAAGTTGAAGACTCAAATGAATCACAGGGATGTTAGAAAGTAATTCTTCAGTCATAGAGTGGTCAGGAAGTGGAATAGCTTGGGAAGCGATGTAGTGGAGGCAGGTTCCATACATAGCTTTAAGGAGAGGTATGATAAAGCTCATGGAGCAGGGAGCGTGACCCAATAGCGGCCAGTGAAGAGGCGGGGCAAGGAGCTATGACTCGACCCCTGCAACCACAACTAGGTGAGTACACTCACATGAACAGTTAGGGCTACTGAACCCGACAACTAAACCCCCTCCCCCCCGTCCCCCCTTTACTCTCCTCTCTCTCTTGATATCTCTCTCTCCCTCTTTCTATCTCTATCTCCCTCTTTCTATCTCTCTATCTCCCTCGGTCTATCTCCATCTTCCACTTTCTATCTCTCTCTCCTTGTAACCCCTAATCATCTCTCCCTCTTCACTCTACCTCTCTTTACCACACTCTCTCTTTCTCATCCCCTCTCACTCTCACACTCTCACACACACACTCTCACACTCACACACTCTCTCCACTTTACCTTCTTCATCCTCCCTTTATTCCTCTTACCCATCTCTTCTCACTCCTTCCCTCCCCCCTTGCTTCTCCCTGCACTTCCCTTCCCCCTCCCCCTTATACCCCCTAACCCTCCCACACCTCTCTCCCCTCTGCCTCCCACTCTCTATCCCTGTATCTCACACACTCTCATTCACACTCTCTCACCCACACTCACACTCCCTCACTCCAATGCTATAAAATTTCTCTCTCCTCACTCTCTTTCTTTCTCTCTCTCTCTCTCTCTCTCTCTCTCTCTCTCTCTCTCTCTCTCTCTCTCTCTCTCTCTCTCTCTCTCTCCCTCTCTCTCTCTCTCTCTCTCTCTCTCTCTCTCTCTCTCTCTCTCTCCTCTATCTCTCTTTTTCTCTCTCACACATACACGCACTCACTCTGAAAATACATAAGCTTCATTCTGTGGTATAATGGGCTACACAAGAAGAGGGATGACAACAAGTGGTCTGGTGGATGAGCCTGGGAGGGTAGCTTGGGAGGCAGAGCTCACTAAAAGGGAGGAAGAGTGGGGAAGGAAGCTAGCAGAGCTTAGCATGAAAATGGAGGAGAGGATAGCTGCAGAGAACAGGAAGTGGGAGCTACAAGCCAAAACAGCAGAAGATAAGATACAGTGCTTAGAAGAGGAACTGCAAAACCTGAAACAGCTTAAAAGAGAAAAATGAGAATTCAGACATGACATCAGGAACTTCTACATCAGTCACAGACAAGGGGACTGTGGAGAGCACAGAAGCTATCCTGTATGCAAAGGTCCTATCAGACCCACGTGGGTCCCAGGCGAAGACGAGGAGCACACTATCAGCAAATGAGAGGTCTGAAGACAATGACGTAGCTATGCTATATGAAGAGACTCCAACAATCAACTGCAGTGGCCAGGAACACATGAGCAGGAAGGACAGACCATGGAGCATAGGGGCTTCAGCCACAGAAGGGACTGAAGGAAGGGACACTTCAATGAAAGAAACTAAAACATCTCTGAGGATGCAAAGGGAGACACAGTGGGAGGACAAAAGGGAGAGGTCAATTTTTGTCTACGGGCTCCAGGAAGTCGAAGGGGATACCCATGATAAAAGAAAACAGGAGGAGAAAAAAAACGATTGAAGGTATCATGAAACCAATAGGTGAAGGTGACATGATCCAGGTGACAAATTTTCGGAGAATTGGGTGGTTTACAAGGGGAAAAAAACGGCCTCTCAAAGTAATTTTCAAGGCAGAACCAGCTCTATCCATGATCCTGCAGGAGAAAGCACGACTGAGAGAGAATCAGGAATACCAGAGAGTGTACCTCGATCGAGACAAAACACAAGAGGAAATGATGCTATTGAAAGAGAGGATACAAAGACGGAAGGAGGAACGAGAGGAATTGACAAAGAGGAGCGGAAGCACCTAAACCCAGGTAGAAGGGCAGACACGCCCTCCAAAAACACCTGCAAAAGAACTCCAACCACTAGAACCCCAAGGCAACTGAACAATTTAAACCGACACCCACACCCTGTTCTTTTTGTTCCCACCCCCATCACAAACCTTACCCCTACAGCAACCCCCACCCCTATAGCAACTCCCTATGGGCACTCTGCCACAACCTCTCCATATCATAAACCCCACCCCCACTGCAACCCCACTCCAACCCCAATATTCCCCCAGGACCACAGTTTAAGAAACGAAGTTGAAGGTTTGGTACATGAACGCGGATGGAATAACAAATAAATATGAGGAGTGGAATGAAAGAATAAATGAGAAGCCCCCAGATATAGCAGACACAGAAACGAAACTCACTGAGGCAATAACTGACGCAATCTTCCCACCGGGTTATCAAATCCTGAGGAAAGATAGGAGTAGAGGGGGAGGAGGGGTTGCACTGCTTGTAATGAACCAATGGAGATTTGAGGAAATGGAAGGAATGGATGCGATTAGTGAAAGGGTATTAGTAATAGGTACACTTCAGTCGGGGGAACATAAGGTAGCCATTGCAGTAATGTATAACCCACCACAGAACTGCAGGAGGCCAAGAGAGGAATATGAAGAGAGGAACAGAGCAATGGTGGACATACTGGCCGAGGTGGTAGGAAGAGCTCACTCGACCAGAGCAAAATTACTAGTTATGGGCGACTTCAACCACAGGGAGATCGATTGAGAAAAAAAGGAGCCACCTGGGGGTCCAGAAACATGGAGAGCCAAGATGATGGATGTGGTACTGGAAAACCTTATGAACCAACATGTCATGGCCACTACCAGAGAGAGAGGAGAGGATGAACCAGCAAGGCTGAACCTCGTGTTCACCCTGAGCAGCTCAGACATTGAGGACATCACATATGAGAGGCCCCTGGGAGCCAGTGACTATGTGGTTCTGAGCTTTGAGTACATAGTAGAGTTACAGGTGGAGAGGGCAACAGGAGTTGAAATGGAAAAGCCAAACTATAAGAGAGGGGATTACATGGGTATGAGGAACTTCCTGCAGGAGGTTCAGTGGGACAGAGACATGGAAGGAAAGTTAGTAAACGAAATGATGGAATACGTAACAACAAAATGCAATGAAGCAGAGGAAAGGTTTGTTCCCAAGGGTAACAGAAATAAAGGGAAGTCCAGAACGAGCCCTTGGTTTACTCAAAGGTGAAGGGAGGCAAAGACTAAATGCACTAGAGAATGGAAAACGTACAGAAGGCGAAGGACCCAGGAAAATAAGGAGATTAGTCGTAGACCCAGAAACGAGTATGCAAAGATAAGGAGGGAGGCCCAGCGACAGTACGAAAACGACATAGCATCGAAAGTCAAGTCGGACCCGAAACTGCTGTATAGTCACATTAGGAGGAAGACAACAGTCAAAAACCAGGTGATCAGGCTGAGGAAAGAAGGGGGGGAGGAACTCACAATAAACGATCAAGAGGTATGTGAGGAGCTCAACACGAGATTTACAGGTTTTGCCTTCTCCGTGTACCGCAAGCCTATGCACAGTGGCATGTACATTCATTACTTCTCTTATCATGCCTCCTCTGTCAAGAAGAGTGTTCTTATCTCCCTCTTTCTCCGTGCTCTCCGTATCTGTGATCCTCAGTTTCTTGAAGCAGAAATTTCCAGTCTTCATAATTCATTTTCCCGCCTGGGCTACCCTTCCCATTTCATAGACTCTGCTTTCTCTCGTGCCAAACGGACTTTCTTCTCTCCTAAACCCTCTACTCCTGAGAACTCTCCAGTCCTCTGCCTTCCCTACATCTCTGGTCTCTCTAATCTCAGCAACTCTCTCCGTTCCTTAGACATCAAACTTACCTTTCGTCAGACTAACACTCTTCGCACTAATCTAGTTCATACCTCCCCTCCCTCCACAGATTCTCCTGGTGTCTACTCTATTTCTTGCTCCTCCTGTCCTCTTCAGTACTTCGGAGAAACTGGCCGATCTCTTTCTGACAGACTTAAGGAGCACAAAAATAGTGTTAGGCTTTGTTATGCAGGTTTCTGCATGACATTTAAATATACGTAATATATAGCTATTGGAGAAGTGTGCCATAAATTTCAGGTAATTAGGAAAAACAGTAATAATAATGTATAACCTTTAGATAAATGTAAATGATAATTTTAGAAATATGCTGTGCTTTTGGTGAATACTGTAAAGTAAGTTTAAGCGGTGAAATAGAAAAATCCAGCTAGGGATTTATTTTCCAAATGTTGGCGGGGAGGAGGTTGGCGTCGCTTGGTTACACATGTGCGCGGCATGGATAGTGGGTGGCGAGACGGAGCCTGGGTTCAGCTAAGTTTGTGATGTTGTATTCCCTTTTTGTGTAGCTAACTCAAGCCATAGGCACTTTTTATGGTGTACCAGTACACACCCTGGGCTCGGACATGGTCGGGGCCCGGAAGGACGAGTGTGAACTGAAGAAATAGGAGGAGATGTGTTCTGGAGGATGGGAGCGGTGGCTGAGCCGACCGCATAGTGTATTGTTTTGGTTTTGAAGTGACCACCCGGCCGCCTTCTCCGTCCTGTACTGTTTTTGAGGGGGTTTGGCTAATTGATATGTGAAGAGGTGTGTTTGGACTGTATTTAGTAATATAAGTAAATAAATTTATATTTTCTTACCTAGGAATTTTTGTGTGGAACCTTCTGATACCCTAACCCAGTGGAGCACTAAACCACACTGGTAATACCAGCTTTGTTTATGGGGATAGACCTGGAAGGCCTAGTTTTTACAGGTGTTTTGTGTAACTTTTACCCTTTGCCCTTAGACAAGGCATTAGGCCTCAGGAAAACCCTAATTTCTGCGTAACAGGCTTGCCGACACTAATAATACTCTTTTCTGTCATGTCAGAGATCACAGTCATCCTATTGATTGGTCTTCTGCTAAAACTGTCTACCCTACGTCTAACTTTCACAGTCGCCGCCTGGTTGAATCCTCCCTTATACACAACTTTCCCTGTATGAATATTAGCCCTGGCTTTGTCTCTGTTGATGCTTTCCTCTCTCATTACATTGTTAAATGCTCTAAACTTCAGAACACCCGTGACTTAACCTGATTCCTTCCCCTTTCATCTCTTCCCTCTTCTCCTTTTTTTCTCCTATGGGTTTTCCTTTCTTTCTTTTCTTTTGCCTTGTATTTGTCCTTTATTTTATTCGCCTTTCCTCCCTCTGTGTTCTCGTCCCACCCTTGCGGGCCGCTAGCCTCATTGCAGTGCTCCTCTAGAATATGACTGTCTCAACTACTACTATTACTACTACTACCACTTCCACTACTTACTCCATTATTACCCCACTCTCTGGTACCCTCCCCTGTCTGCCTGCCTATAAATACCACTTCCCCCGTCTTTGTGTGTTAGTGTGACTTTGTAAATGGTGGTCCAAGTCGGGCCGAAACGTCGTCGTAAGCTCCTCTCTTTTATATGTGCGGGTTGTGTGTGTAATGTTCCAGAGATGGGACACAGCAACAAGGGGACACAGCTGGAAGTTGAAGACCCAGATGAACCACAGGGATGTTAGGAAGTATTTCTTCAGTCACAGAGTGGTCGGGAAGTGGAATAGTCTGGGAAGTGATGTAGTGGAGGAAGGATCCATACATAGCTTTAAGGAGAGGTATGATGAAGCTCATGGAGCAGGTAGAGTGACCAAGTAGCAGCCAGTGAAGAAGCGGTGCCAGGAGCTGTGACTTGACCCCTGCACCCACAACTAGATGAGTACACTCACACAGGGATGGGGTTGGGAACTAGGCCTAAAAGTGTTTCACGCAGTACGTCGTGATGTATATGAAGAATAAGTGGGATCCAAGATAGAGAGATAAGAGATAATACAGTGAGTATAGCGAAAAAGATAGATGAGTTAGTGAATACAGAGAGTACAGTGAAAAAGAAAGGAAGGGGAAGCAAGGAAGCAGAAGTACTGCCACGTTGAGAAGCATGGTGCATCCACAACTGCACGGGATCCAGACGACAGCCTGCCAGACGTAATGTAAACGCCTTTTTGTGGTTGCATGAGGGATTGTTGGATGGCCCTGCAATACTGATAGCTGAGGGTCTTAGACCCTGCTCTAGAGAGCTGAATATCATACATAGAGCACTCAACACTTAGTAAGGGGGAGTAATTGGGAAGGGATCAAGTGGTGGTGTACACACTAGAGTATGCAGCACCAGTCTGGAACCCACACCTGGTCAAGCACGTCATGAAATTAGAGAAAGTGCAAAGGTTTGCGACAAGGCTAGTTCCACAACTCAGGGGTCTGTCCTATGAAGAAAAGTTGAGGGAAATAGGACTAACAACACTGGAGGACAGAAGGGTTCGAGGAGACATGATAACGACATACAAAATACTGCGGGGAATCGACAAGGTAGATAGTGACAGGATGTTCCAGAGAGGAAACACAGAAACAAGGGGAAACAACTGGAAGCTGAAGACTCAGATGAGTCAGAGGGATGTTAGGAAGGAATTATTCAGCCACAGAGTAGTCAGGAAGTGGAATAGTCTAGCGAACGATATAGTGGAGGCGGGAACCATATATAGTTTTAAGACAAGGTATGATAAAGCTCATGGAGCAGGGAGAGCAGAGACCCAGTAGCGGACAGTGCAGAGGCGGGGCCAGGAGCTGAGTCTCGACCCCTGCAACCACAATTAGGTGAGTACACATCAGGGAGGCGCACAGGGGCATAGGTCAGGCAAAATACACCAATATTGTAAGTAAGTTTATTCTGGCATACACAATTACAGTGCATGGATTGTCATACCTAGCAGCATAGTGTAGAGAACCTGGGCGAGAGAAAGTGGCCCAAAGAGCCAGACACTGACTTATTTTATTGTTAAATTAAGGTAGAAGCAGGAAAGAAGGCTTGGATGACAGTAACTTAACGCACACAGCCAGTACACGCACACACCTGTATACATACAAGAAGATAATAAATACACACACACAATCTCTCACTCTCTCACTCACACTCTCTCACTCACACTCTCTCACACTCTCTCTCACACTCACACTCACACTCACTCACACTCTCTCACACTCTCACTCACACTCACTCACACTCACTCACACTCACTCACACTCTCACACTCTCTCTCATTCTCTCACTCACACTCTCACTCACACTCTCACACTCCACACTCTCACTCACACTCTCACACTCACTCACACTCTCTCTCACACTCTCTCACACTCTCACTCACACTCACTCACACTCTCTCACACTCTCTCACACTCTCTCACACTCTCTCACTCTCGCCAGGAGCTGAGTCTCGATTTCTGCAACCACAATTAGGTGAGTACACTCTCACTCACACTCCCACTCACACTCTCACTCACACTCTCACTCACACTCTCACTCACACTCTCTCACACTCTCACTCACACTCTCTCACTCACACTCTCTCACTCACACTCTCTCACACTCTCTCTCACACTCTCACACTCCACACTCTCACTCACACTCTCACACTCTCACTCACACTCTCTCACACTAACACACTCTCTCACTCACACTAACTCACACTCTCACTCACACTCTCACTCACACTCACTCACACTCTCACTCACACTCTCACACTCTCACTCACACTCTCTCACACTCACTCACACTCACACTCTCTCACACTCTCACTCACATTCTCTCACTTACACTCTCACTCACACTCTCTCACACTGACTCACGAAATCGTAATTAAACGATTGCAAACAATCCATACCACGGGTGGGGTTCGAACCCCACCAGTAGTATGGTTTGTTTACTCTCTCACACTCTCACTCACACTTTCTCACACTCACTCACACTCTCACTCACACTATCACTCACACTCACTCACACTGTCTCACTTACACTCACACTCTCTCACTCACTCTCTCACACTCAGTCACACTCTCACTCACTCTCTCCCTTTCTCTCTCTCTTCACTGCCTCTTCCTCTTCAGTCGCCTCCTCCTACCCCTCTTTTCCCACTCCTCCCCTCTCCCCGTGCTTTTCCCGCATTTCCCTTCCCCCTGTTCCCCCTAACCTTCCCCCTGTTCCCCCTAACCTTCCCCCCATCTCTCTTATCCTAATCTATCCTGTCTCTCACACTCACTCACACTCTCACTCACACTCTCTCACTCCCATTCTATCACTTTCTCTAACTCCCTCCCTCCCTCTCTGTCTCTCTCTCTCCTCTCCCTTTCCTCTCTCTCTCTCTCCTTCTCTCTTCCTCCTCACCTTCCATCCTTCTCCCCCCTCCCCCCCTCTCCCTCACAGTCAGTAGTGTAAAAGCACTTGAGCTAAAGGTCCCCCCTCCCCCCATGGTTTGTCTTGCAGAGGTATATGCAGACAAAGATCTCAGTCAACAGGATTCGAAACCATGTCTGGGGAGTGGCATAACACCCCAAGTGAAGTTCTAGACCACTCAGCCACAGATGCCACCACAAGCTAGGTAGCATGGTTACAAGCCATAGGCATACTATGCCACCAGAAGCTAGGTAGCAGGGTTACAAGCCATAGGCATACTATGCCACCAGAAGCTAGGTAGCATGGTTACAAGCCATAGGCATACTATGCCACCAGAAGCTAGGTAGCAGGGTTACAAGCCATAGGCATACTATGCCACCAGAAGCTAGGTAGCAGGGTTACAAGCCATAGGCATACTATGCCACCAGAAGCTAGGTAGCATGGTTACAAGCCATAGGCATACTATGCCACCAGAAGCTAGGTAGCAGGGTTACAAGCCATAGGCATACTATGCCACCAGAAACTAGGTAGCATGGTTACAAGCCATAGGCATACTATGCCACCAGAAGATAGGTAGCATGGTTACAAGCCATAGGCATACTATGCCACCAGAAGCTAGGTAGCATGGTTACAAGCTATAGGCATACTATGCCACCAGAAGCTAGGTAGCAGGGTTACAAGCCATAGGCATACTATGCCACCAGAAGCTAGGTAGCAGGGTTACAAGCCATAGGCATACTTTCATCCTGTTTCATTCTCTTTTTGCTATGTCTATGGGTAGGAAGACACATGGCTTGTAACAAGGCTGCCTAGCTTCTTGTGGCATCTGTGGCCGAGGTCAACATTCTGTAGTATGTTCGGAGCTTTCAGTAGCATTAACACTTGTGTAGTATGTATGGTAGTATACCAGCTGTGTACACCCGAAACTGTTACACTTGTGACAAGGTACTTCAAATACACCATGATTCACTGGCACTGGCAGTGCCCCACATCGGTCATAACTTAGGAACGAGTGTGACAGGGTGTGGCAAGCAGCTACTCCAGTGGCATACCTAAGATATGGCAGGTATGGTACGAGGCCTGGGCGTCACTTGAAGGGTACCACACAAGTAGTGTTCATCAAGGTGTAAGGAAAACAACCTGGCAGTGTTTGTGAACTGTGACATTCACTGTACTTGGTGGGTGTACATGCAGCCAAGCAGGGTGGTGGGTGTACATGCAGCCTAGCAGGGTGGTGGGTGTACATGCAGCCAAGCAGGGTGGTGGGTGTACATGCAGCCAAGCAGGGTGGTGGGTGTACATGCAGCCAAGCAGCGTGGTGGGTGTACATGCAGCCAAGCAGGGTGGTGGGTGTACATGCAGCCAAGCAGCGTGGTGGGTGTACATGCAGCCTAGCAGGGTGGTGGGTGTACATGCAGCCAAGCAGGGTGGTGGGTGTACATGCAGCCTAGCAGGGTGGTGGGTGTACATGCAGCCAAGCAGGGTGGTGGGTGTACATGCAGCCTAGCAGGGTGGTGGGTGTACATGCAGCCAAGCAGGGTGGTGGGTGTACATGCAGCCAAGCAGGGTGGTGGGTGTACATGCAGCCAAGCAGGGTGGTGGGTGTACATGCAGCCAAGCAGCGTGGTGGGTGTACATGCAGCCAAGCAGGGTGGTGGGTGTACATGCAGCCAAGCAGGGTGGTGGGTGTACATGCAGCCAAGCAGGGTACAATGATGCTTACGTTTTTTGGAACCATCGAAGCTCTCTACATGTTCTTCTCTCGTTCAGCACAGCACTGGGAACAAACTAAAAAACGCCGTTCCTGTGGTTGTTGACGTCGGAGTCCAAAACCAGGTGGAGTACAAGGACAGAAGCCGTGAAAGCCGTCAATAAGTTCCTTGATGAGATACTTCAAGTTCTCCAGGACATGATAGACAATGAAAACAAGACCAGTGAAACAAGAAGTTATGCAAAGCAGCTGTATAACCGCATCTTGAGTTACCATTTTTTGACTTTGCCAGGAGTTTGTAACAAAGTACTTATTCGCATTGACAGTATTTCAAAGAGGCTGCAGGATCCTAGCATGAACTTCCACGATGCTACCCTGGAGTTGAAGACCCTCCCAGATCATGTTGATGGTGAACGAGAAGTGTTGGTCAGTGAATCACTCGAAGAAGGACTCGGTCTCTGTCAAGAATGGAATATTGAAGTTGAAAGACGTCAGAGAGGAAGGAGACGCTGGGTTAACAGCCAAGGAGGAAAATGGAAAGTCATTAAGTGAACATTCGTCTGTTTTCACAGTCTTCACAGTCTTCACAGTCTTCACAGAGAAATGGATGAAAGGATCGCTCGTTTGGGTTCCTTGTGGACATCAAAGGACTGTGTTACTGCTCTGACAGTAACTACCAAAGAAACAGCTCAAAAAATTGGGCAAATTTTACAGGTGTGAAGTTGATGGACAAAAGTTATATGAAGAAACTTTGTATTGCAAAATATTGCTATCAAGTCTTGCTAACATTAAGATATCAAGACCTGAAGAACTTGTGAATTTTATTGTTCAGTCTGGAGATGCGTCTTCCCCAGTCTTGGCAGTGCTAACCAATGTTAACCAGGGCAGTTTCCACCGCCGGCGGTGACACATCATTCACCAAGACTGTGATCTTGAGAACCTCCATAGGTCAAGCTTGACTGTGATCTTGAGAACCTCCATAGGTCAAGCTTGACTGTGATCTTGAGAACCTCCATAGGTCAAGCCTGACTGTGATCTTGAGAACCTCCATAGGTCAAGCCTGACTGTGATCTTGAGAACCTCCATAGGTCAAGCTTGACTGTGATCTTGAGAACCTCCATAGGTCAAGCCTGACTGTGATCTTGAGAACCTCCATAGGTCAAGCTTGACTGTGATCTTGAGAACCTCCATAGGTCAAGCCTGACTGTGATCTTGAGAACCTCCATAGGTCAAGCTTGACTGTGATCTTGAGAACCTCCATAGGTCAAGCTTGACTGTGGTCTTGAGAACCTCCATAGGTCAAGCTTGACTGTGAGCTTGAGAACCTCCATAGGTCAAGCTTGACTGTGATCTTGAGAACCTCCATAGGTCAAGCTTGACTGTGATCTGAACCTCCATAGGTAAGCTTGACTGTGATCTTGAGAACCTCCATAGGTCAAGCTTGACTGTGATCTTGAGAACCTCCATAGGTCAAGCTTGACTGTGATCTTGAGAACCTCCATAGGTCAAGCTTGACTGTGATCTTGAGAACCTCCATAGGTCAAGCTTGACTGTGATCTTGAGAACCTCCATAGGTCAAGCTTGACTGTGATCTTGAGAACCTCCATAGGTCAAGCTTGACTGTGATCTTGAGAACCTCCATAGGTCAAGCTTGACTGTGATCTTGAGAACCTCCATAGGTCAAGCTTGACTGTGATCTTGAGAACCTCCATAGGTCAAGCTTAACTGTGATCTTGAGAACCTCCATAGGTCAAGCTTGACTGTGATCTTGAGAACCTCCATAGGTCAAGCTTAACTGTGATCTTGAGAACCCTTCCCAATAGGTCAAGCTACTGTGATCTTGAGAACCTCCATAGGTCAAGCTTAACTGTGATCTTGAGAACCTCCATAGGTCAAGCTTGACTGTGATCTTGCTGTGTTGAGTGTAGAAACAGAAGAAATTGAAAAACATTGAATTTGATCCCATCATAGAGCAGTTTGCATCAGTGAAAGCAAGGAAGATGCTCTTGTAATTTTCATGTAGTGCCATAATTTGTTAATTAAATGATTAACGACCATGAAATGTATTTTTGAGCTCATTTGGCACTATTTTCCCTAGATATACCGGTCAGCTACTCAGAATATCTCTAATAAACTAGTGTTGCTGAGATATTCCACCACATATTACTCATAACAACACGTGGGCGGCACATATGCGTGCGCGAGTATATTACATTATATAAGCTAGTAATGTTGAGGAGTCTGCTAGCCACAGAGTGCGCACTTAACCTCCGTCTTAATGTTCTTCATGCAGGATCACGAAGCCGATGTGTATTAGAATTAATAACTGATCTTCCACCTTACTATACCTGGAGTATACCTGGAGATAGTTCCAGGGGTCAACGCCCCCGCGGCCCGGTCTGTGACCAGGCCACATGTTGGATCAGAACCTGATCTGCCATTCTTGTCACTTTCAAGCTTGTGGAAACTGCAACCTCGGCTAATTTAACTATAACTGACTCATTTTCCTCATTATTTCTTGAAATATCTTGAGACCTGAATGTAACATGTTCGTGTATGAAGCTTGGCAATGATAAACAAACATTAATTAAGAAAGAGATCACAGTTAAGCTTTTGAGTATTTCCTCTCACATAGGCTTCTTTCTCTTCTCACTTCAATGTGACTTAGGCTTCCTTCTCTTCTCACTTCAATGTGACTTAGGCTTCCTTCTCTTCTCACTTCAATGTGACTTAGGCTTCCTTCTCTTCTCACTTCAATGTGACTTAGGCTTCCTTCTCTTCTCACTTCAATGTGACTTAGGCTTCCTTCTCTTCTCACTTCAATGTGACTTAGGCTTCCTTCTCTTCTCACTTCAATGTGACTTAGGCTTCCTTCTCACTTCAATGTGACTTAGGCTTCCTTCTCTTCTCACTTCAATGTGACTTAGGCTTCCTTCTCTTCTCACTTCAATGTGACTTAGGCTTCCTTCTCTTCTCACTTCAATGTGACTTAGGCTTCCTTCTCTTCTCACTTCAATGTGACTTAGGCTTCCTTCTCTTCTCACTTCAATGTGACTTAGGCTTCCTTCTCTTCTCACTTCAATGTGACTTAGGCTTCCTTCTCTTCTCACTTCAATGTGACTTAGGCTTCCTTCTCTTCTCACTTCAATGTGACTTAGGGGAGGGGTAACCGTCTCCCGCAGTGAGCGAAAAAGTATTCGAAAAAATATGAAAATTGCGTTAATGATATAGAAAAATAGCTTAACTCTCTGGCTACACAATGGTACCAGAATCAATGTTCTACGACATTTATACAAGGAATTACAGCCATTTATATCATGTATGGTGACATCGGCGCCACCAACATGACTGCTCGCATCCCGTAATTTTTTTCGTTTTTTTTTCGTTTTTTTTTATTGCTATTACTTGTATTATTCATTCTAATGTTATAATTGACTACATGGCACTATATAAGTGTGGGTGGAGCTTCCCGGGTAGTTCCAGCTAATCAGGAATGCGCTCCAGCATTCCCGCTCTGGCTACTCCCGAGTGCCAGGAATCTTTTTTCTTATTACGCTAATATCATCTAATATCATCTAAAATGACTAAATGAACACTAAAAAACACATATAAACATGATATATATACTAGAACTAATAAAATAGGCCGTAACAAGGCGACTGTATTTCCAGGATTTTCAATATAAAATTATTTCCTCTTCATCATTTCGTCTTCTATGACATAGACGGACATTAAGTGAGAGAAAACGGTGTTTTGGAGGGGATAACAACTCTAGAACAACACTAGACACAAACTACACCGATTTTCGCGAAAACAAAAAAAATCCGAGCCCGGAGGCGTTTCACGCGCTATCTCGGAAGCAAGTTATTGACCTATTTGATGAGACCCACCATTTATTATTGAAGTAAATGCAATAATATTGAAAGGAACCATAAAACAATGATAGTTTTGAATTAGCACGAAGAGAAATTTGCAATATTCCAAATAATTTTGGATTTGAGTGGGAGTAAAGGGCAAGATATTTTGCATATAACAAAAACTGAGGAACTTTATTTTTTTTGTAGAATAACTAGAGATAATTACACGAATAATTTCCGTGATAAAATAGCATTAGCATTGTTTTATACGTACCAAGTCTCAAATCCACCTTTCGTTGTGCCATTTAGGCTGAGGTAACTTTTAAATGGAATTTTCAGTAAATATTTGTTTTCTCTTTTGTTTTTAGGGCAATCTTATTGAAACTCACAGACAATAAGGTCCATAAACACGTCTTTACGTGCAAAAAAAAAAAAAAAGAACGAAATCGGACGAACAGAAAAAAAAAATAATTGGTACCCCCTCCCCTTAGGCTTCCTTCTCTTCTCACTTCAATGTGACTTAGGCTTCCTTCTCTTCTCACTTCAATGTGACTTAGGCTTCCTTCTCTTCTCACTTCAATGTGACTTAGGCTTCCTTGTTATATGGGTATAATTTTAGTTTCTCATATATTAATTTTAAAATATTGTAAGAAAAGAACTACGTAGCACAACACTTTGAAGAAAGCAGATGAGCATAAATACAAACTAACATATTAATTATCTATCACATAAAATGCTAAGTTAATCTTATTTATGGAGAAAGTAACAGTCAGTAGATTGCAAGATGCTGTTACTACTAGGCTGAGGCTATTGCAAGATGCTGTTACTACTAGGCTAAGGCTATTGCAAGATGCTGTTACTACTAGGCTGAGGCTATTGCAAGATGCTGTTACTACTAGGCTGAGGCTATTGCAAGATGCTGTTACTACTAGGCTGAGGCTATTGCAAGATGCTGTTACTACTAGGCTGAGGCTATTGCAAGATGCTGTTACTACTAGGCTAAGGCAATTGCAAGATGCTGTTACTACTAGGCTGAGGCTATTGCAAGATGCTGTTACTACTAGGCTGA
>WNWK01021553.1:0-33927 GCA_009830355.1 Cherax destructor
CCTAGGAAAGGTTGGAGGTAAAGAAAGTTTTGTGTGCGAGGGGCTTGGACTTCCAGCAAGCATGTGTGAGCGTATTTGAGAGGAGTGAATGGAGACAAATGGTTTTTAATACTTGACGTGCTGTTGGAGTGTGAGCAAAGTAACATTTATGAAGGGATTCAGGAAACCGGCAGGCGGACTTGAGTCCTGGAGATGGGAAGTACAGTGTCTGCACTCTGAAGGAGGGTGTTAATGTTGCCGTTTTATAACTGTAGTGTAAAGCACACCTCTGGCAAGACAGTGATGGAGTGAATGATGATGAAAGTTTTTTCTTTTTCGGGCCACCCTGCCTTGGTGGGAGTCGGCCGATGTGTTAATAAAAAAAAAATAAGTTTTAAAAATGCTAGCTGAGCCAGTGGTTCTGGAGATTTCTGGAAGAGTTTTCCAGATTTTTGGCCCTTTTATGTACACTGAGTTTTTGATAAGATTTAGCCTGACATGGGGAACGTCATAGAGGTTTTTGTGCCTAGTGTTGTGTCTATGAGTCCTATTGTAACTGTCAAGAAAGCACTTCAGGCTGGGATTTATGTTACAATTAATTGTTCTGTAAATGTAGGTTGCACAATAGTATGAGTGAATGTTTTGTATAGAGAGTAGGTTCAGGTCTTTGAAGAGTGAGGGGGGAATGTCTAGCAGTGGATTGTGTGATCATTCACACTGCAGCTTTCTGTTGGGTTATTACTGGTTTTAGGTGATTTGTCATTGTGGAACCCCTGGCACAAATAGCATAGGTGAGGTAGGGGTAGATCAGTGAATAGTATAGTGTAAGTAGTGCTGTTTGTGGTACATAGTAACGTATCTTTGAGAGGATGCCAACTGTTTCAGAGACCTTTTTTGTTGTGTGTTGGATATGGGTGTTGAATTTCAGGTTGCTGTCAAGGTGCAGACCCAAGAATTTTCCTTCATTATGTTTAGTAATAAGGGTGTTGTTAATCATAATGTTTAGCTGGACCTCACTTGCTCTACTCCCAAACATAATGTAAAAGGTTTTGTCTATATTAAGTGTAAATTTATTGACAGTCATTCAGGTTGCTAGTTTTGCGAGCTCTTCGTTAACAATAGTGTTGAGTGAGGCTAGATTTGAATGGGAGATGACAAAAGTCGTGTCGTCAGCAAAGAGAATAGGCGTAAGTTGTGATACGCTTGGAAGATCGTTGATGTATAAAAGTGAACTTCATTTGTACTTCCATTCTTTCCTCCTCTTCTTCCTCTGTTTGTACAAACTAGAAAGAGGAAGAGGAAAAGGAAAGAATGGAAGAAGTACAAGAGAAGTTCACTGTAAAGGGGTTAGTGATGCATCTCAGCATCAAGCAATCTCCAAGACTATATACATATTTCATCTATAAATTTGTACTTTATTGTGAACCCCACAGTACAAAATAGTCAGAAGTACAGCAGCATTAGGAAGAGGAAAATAATAATAATAATAATAGCATTATTATTATTATTATTATTACAATCGAGTTTAATCACTTCTTAGATGCCACGAGAGATGCCAAGATATGCCGAGAATGTAACCACACTGACGAACGCACCAGCTAACCCCTTTACAGTGAACTTCTTTTGTACTTCCATTTTCCTCTTCCAAGTGCTGCTGCACATCTTACTATCTTGTACTGTGAGGTGCACAATAAAGTACAGTGGAACCCTGAGTTTCGGCTACCCCGAGTATCGGCTGCTTCAAGTTTCAGTCATTTTTTTGCCGCCAAATTTTGTCCTGAGTTTCGGCCGTTGCCCCGTGTTTCGGCCGGCGTACCAGACATGTCCGCCTCCCCGCGCAGGCGTCGTGACCCAGTCTAGCTTTCTTTATTCTTGAGTGAACATTACCCTGCGTGCTCATCCAAACATTTCACAATAAATTCAGTACTTCTTCATTAATTGTGACTGTGAAATAAGCCACCATGTGTCCAAAGAAACTTCCTAGTGGCAGCCCTGTGGTAAAGAAAGTGAAGAACACCATACAAGTGCACAAGGAGATAGTAGAAAAATACAAGTTGAGTACAGTGGACCCCCGACTAACGAAAGGATCATATAACGAAAAAATCGTGCAACGAAAGCTTTTTTTGCTTTCGTGTAGCGAAACATATTAGACCTGTCCGCCTGCTCCGTGCCTGCCCTGCGCCTGCACAGGACGCCTGTGAAGCGTTGTTTACCATTGAGAGAACATTACCCAGCGCACTCTTTCAAACATTCACAATAAATTTGTTGTGTTTATTGGTGGTTTAGTGATTGTCACGGTGAAATAAATCACCATGGGTCCAAAGAAGCTTCCTAGTGGCACCCCTGTTTTAAAGAGAGTGAGGAACACCATCGAACTGAAGAAAGAGATTGTAGAAAAATATGAGCGTGGCGTATGTCTGAGTGAGCTTGCCAGGATGTACAAGAAAAGTGCATCTACTATCGGCACTATCCTGGCAAAGAGAAATGAGATCAAGGAAACTAATGTTGCAAAAGGGGTTGATGTGTTAACAAAAAATAGATTGAAAACAGTGGATGAGGTTGAGAACTTGTTGATGGTGTGGATCAATGAAAAACAGATAGCGGGTGATAGTATTTCCATGGCGATAATTTGTGAAAAGGCAAGGAAGTTGCACGCAGATCTTGTCAAGACAATGCCTGCAACCAGTGGTGAGGCGAGTGATTTTAAAGCCAGCAAAGGCTGGTTTGAGAGGTTTAAGAAACATACTGGCATACACAGTGTTGTGAGGCATGGTGAGGCAGCCAGCTCAGACAAACGTGCAGCTGAAAAGTTTGTGAGTGAATTTAAGGGGTTCGTAGAGGCTGAAGAATTCCTCCCCCAACAAGTGTTTAATTGTGATGAAACAGGCCTGTTTTGGAAGAAAATGCCCAACAGTACCTTCATTACTCAGGAGGAAAAGGCACAGCCAGGACACAAGCCTGACAGACAGGCTAACTCTTATAATGTGTGCCAATGCCAGTAGTGATTTTAAAGTGAAGCCTTTACTGGTGTATCACTCAGAAAATCCCAGAGCCTTCAAGAAACACAATGTTAACAAGAATATATTGTGTGTGCATTGGAAGGCTAACACCAAGGCATGGGTCACTACGGACATTTTCAAGGAAAAGAAATTGGGACTCAAGTGCCTCCTGTTACTGGACAATGCTCCTGCTCATCCTCACAACTTGGAAGAGTTGTTGTCTGAGGAGTTCAATTTCATCAGAGTGAAGTTCTTGCCTCCTAACACCACTCCTCTCATCCAGCCCATGGACCAGCAGGTCATTGCAAACTTCAAGAAACTGTACACCAAAGCAGTGTTTCATAAGTGCTTTCATGTGACCTCAGACACTGAATTGACCCTAAGAGAGTTCTGGAAAGAACACTTCAATATCGTGCATTGCATAGGCCTTATAGGGAGTGACTTCCAGGACTTTGAACTCTGCTTGGAGACCACTGTGGCCGGATTGTGTTGAAAAGAGGGATTTTGAAGGATTTGAGGCTGACCCTGACCCTGATGACCCTGTGCCTGTTGTGGAAGATATTCTGGCATTGGGGAACAGCCTGGGGCTGGAGGTGAGTGGTGAGGTTGTGGAAGAGTTGGTGGAGGAGCACAGGGTAGAGCTAACAACTGAAGAGCTGCAAGAGCTTCATCTGGAACAGCAACAGACCACAGTTGAGGTTATTGCTTCACAGGAGGAGGAGGAAGAGAGAGAGGAGGAGGTGCCTTCTTCAGAGATTAAGAAAATGTGTTCTATGTGGAGTAGGTTGCAGACATTTGTTGAAAAACACCACCCTGAGCAAGCTGAAATGAGCCATCTGTGCAACCACTTGAGTGACAGAGCCATGTTGTACTTCAGGAAAGTATTAAAGAGTCGCCAGAAACAGAGGACTGTGGACAGTTATTTCACCAGGCAGGGATCCAGTGACTCAAGCTGGTCCTAGTGGGATTAAAAGACCCAGAAGGGAAGTAACCCCAGAGAGGGACTTGTTACCTGAAGTCCTTTTGGAGGGAATTCCCCTTCCAACCACTAACACCCTGCCCCTGTCATCCTCCCTATCTTCCAGATGCCTGCAACTCTCTTCAATAAAGGTAAGTAAATGTTATTTATATTATATTTTTTGTGAATATTTTTGGGTGGAACGGATTAATTGTATTTACATTATTTCTTATGGGAAATAAGGTTTCGAATTACGAAAGTTTCGTGTTGAGAAATAGCTCCTGGAACGGATTAATTACATTAGTCGAGGGACCACTATATGTGTGGGGAGCTTGCCAGGATGTACAGCAAAGACAAATCAACTATCACTTCTATACTGGCGAAGAGAAAAGAACTCAAGGAAGCTGATGTTGCGAAAGGTGTTGACATGTTAATCAAAAATAGATCATAAACAGTCGAAGAGATTGAGAAGTTGTTGATTGTGTGGATCAACAATAAACAGATAGCGGGCAATAGTGTTTCGGAGTCGATCATTTGTGAAAAGGCAAGGCAGTTGCATGCAGATCTTGTCAAGAAAATGCCTGGAACCAGTGCTGATTTTAGTGATTTTAAGGTCAGCAGAGGCTAGTTTGACACATTTAACCCTTTGACTGTTTCGGTCGTATATATACTATATACCTGTATATATACAGGTAGTAGGTTGGTAGACAGCAACCACCCAGGGAGGTACTACCGTCCTGCCAGGTGACTGTGAAACAGAAACCTGAAACTGTTTTACATGATGGTAGGTTTGCTGGTGTCTTTTTCTGTCTCATAAACACGCTGGATAACAGGTATATCTAGCTACTTCTACTTACACTTTAGGTCACACTACACAGGCATGCACATGCATATATACACATACACACATCTAGGTTTTTCTTCTTTTTCTTAATAGCTCTTGTTCTTTTTATTTTCTCTATTGTCCATGGGGAAGTGGAAAAGAATCTTTCCTCCGTAAGCCATGCGTGTCGTATGAGGCGACTAAAATGCCGGGAGCAATGGGCTAGTAACCCCTTCTCCTGTACACATTCACTAAAAAAGAGAAGAAGAAAAACTTTATAAAACTGGGTTGTTTGAATGTGCGTGGATGTAGTGCGGATGATAAGAAAGAGATGATTGCTGATGTTATGAATGAAAAGAAGTTAGATGTCCTGGCCCTAAGCGAAACAAAGCTGAAGGGGTAGGCGAGTTTCAGTGGGGAGAAATAAATGGGATTAAGTCAGGAGTATCTGAGAGAGTTAGAGCTAAGGAAGGGGTAGCAATAATGTTGAAGGATCAGTTATGGAAGGAGAAGAGGAATATAAATGTGTAAATTCAAGGATTATGTGGATTAAAATAAGGGTCGGATGTGAAAAGTGGGTCATAATAAGCGTGTATGCACCTGGAGAAGAGAGGAGTGAGAGAGAGAGAGATTTTGGGAGATGTTAAGCGAATGTATAGGAACTTTTGAACCAAGTGAGAGAGTAATTGTGGTAGGGGACCTAAATGGTAAAGTAGGAGAAACATGTATAGAGGGTGTGGTAGGTAAGTTTGGGGTGCCAGGTGTAAATGATAATGGGAGCCCTTTGATTGAACTTTGTATAGAAAGGGGTTTAGTTATAGGTAATACATATTTTAAGAAAAAGAGGATAAATAAGTACAGTAGACCCTCATTTAGCACGACTTTATGTTGCGTGTTTTGGGTATTGCGCGATTGAAGAATTGCGGCACATTTTTATCTAACACGACGTAAACCTTATATTACGCGATTCGCTGGAGGGGAAAAATTTTGAGCGTGCGGTCGCGTGCGGTCGCCTGCGGTAGGTAAGTCTTGACTGACTTACTGAATGTTTTGACTGACTTACTGAATGACTTGACTGACTTACTGAATGACTTGACTGACTTACTGAATGACTTGACTGACTTACTGAATGACTTGACTGACTTACTGAATGACTTGACTGACGACTTACTGAATGACTTGACTGACTTACTGAATGACTTGACTGACTGACTTACTGAATGACTTGACTGACTGACTTACTGAATGTCTTGACTGACTGACTTACTGAATGTCTTGACTGACTTACTGAATGTCCTGACTGACTTACTGAATGTCTTGACTGACTTCATGAATGTCTTGACTGACTTACTGAATGTCTTGACTGACTTACTGAATGACTTGACTGACTTACTGAATGACTTGACTGACTGACTTACTGAATGACTTTATTAAAGTTAGAGACACTCAGTACAACCATCGACTTCAGTTCCAGAATCTCTACTATCCACCTCAGCCCAGTAGGGCCACAGCATAACTCTCCACTCTCTTCACAATCATCCACAAACATCAGCACCCACAATTTAAGGTAAATACTATTATTTCTGTTACATTTGTAGTCTTAAGCAGTAAAAACAATATAATACATCACGATAAAGAACAACAATTACATATTCTCTTTTATATTTGTAAGATCTGTTGGTCGAAAAAAAACTTGTTTGGCTTTTTGGGGACTCTCAGGACTGTAACCCTATTTTTCCCATAAGTTCTTTTAATTATCTAACACGATTTTACCTTACACGATGTTTTCAGTACCGTAACTACCGTGCTATATGAGGGTCTACTGTATACAAGATATGATGTAGGGCATAATGACAGTAGTTTGTTGGACTATGTATTGGTAGATAAAAGACTGTTGAGTAGACTTCAGGATGTACATGTTTATAGAGGGGCCACAGATATATCAGATCACTTTTTAGTTATAGCTACATTGGGAGTAAAAGGTAGATGGGATACAAGGAAAATAGAAGCAGTAAGTAGGAGAGAGGTGAAGGTTTATAAACTAAAAGAGGAGGCAGTTAGGGTAAGATATAAACAACTATTGGAGGATAGATGGGCTAGTGAGAGTGTAGGCAATGGGGTCGAAGATGTATGGGGTAGATTTAAAAATGTAGTGTTAGAGTGTTCAGCAGAAGTTTGTGGTTACAGGCGAGTGTGTGCGGGAGGGAAGAAGAGCGATTGGTGGAATGATGATGTAAAGAGAGTAGTAAGGGAGAAAAAGTTAGCATATGAGAGGTTTTTACAAAGTAGAAGTGATGCAAGGAGGGAAGAGTATATGGAGAGAAAAAGAGAGGTTAAGAGAGTGGTGAAGCAATGTAAAAATAGAGCAAATGAGAGAGTGGGTGAGATGTTATCAACAAATTTTGTTGAAAATAAGAAAAAGTTTTGGAGTGAGATTAATAAGTTGAGGAAGCCTAGGGAACAAATGGATTTGACAGTTAAAAATAGTTAATAAATTATATTTATTATTACTGTTGGATGAGATATAAAATACAGTGGACCCTCACTATTCGAACACTCCAAAACTCACCCTCATTCCAGAATGCTGTTCAAGTGCTGTTACCAAACGAATTTATTCCCATAAGGAATGATGTAAATTAGACGAGTCCATTTCAGACCCCCAAAAATACACTGATAAAAGCACTTGCAATATAATAAACTTACATAAAAGGGTGAGTTTTGGAGTGTTTGAATAGCGAGGGTCCACTGTAGCTTCCTTGTAATTCCCCCTCCTACATATATACGTTGTAAACTGAATATGCGTCTTTTTATTAAATGGAGAGTTAGAGGTATCGGGAAGATGGAGGGAATATTTTGAGGAGTTGTTAAATGTTGATGAAAACAGGGAAGCTGTGATTTCGTGTATAGGGAAAGGAGGAATAACATCTTGTAGTAGTGTGGAAGAGCCAGTTGTGAGTGTGGGGGAAGTTCGTGAGGCAGTGGGTAGAATGAAAGGGGGTAAGGCAGCTGTGATTGATGAGATAAAGATAGAAATGTTAAAAGCAGGTGGGGATATAGTTTTGGAGTGGTTGGTGCTATTATTTAATAAATGTATGGAAGAGGGTAAGGTACCTAGGGATTGGCAGAGAGCATATATTGTTCCTTTGTATAAAGGCAAAGGGGACAAAAGAGAGTGCAAAAATTATAGGGGATAAGTCTGTTGAGTGTACCTGGTAAAGTGTATGGTAGAGTTATTATTGAAAGAATTAAGAGTAAGACAGAAAGCAGGATAGCAGATGAACAAGGGGGCTTTAGGAAAGGTAGGGGGTGTGTAGACCAAGTGTTTGCAGTGAAACATATAGGTGAACAGTATTTGGATAAGGGTAAAGAGGTTTTTGTGGCATTTATGGATTTGGAAAAGGCGTATGACAGGGTGGATAGGGAAGCAATGTGGCAGATGTTGCAGGTGTATGGAATAGGAGGTAGGTTACTGAAAGCAGTGAAGAGTTTTTATGAGGATAGTGAGGCTCAGGTTAGTGTGTGTAGGAGGGAGGGGGACTATTTCCCAGTAAAAGTGGGCCTTAGACAAGGATGTGTGATGTCACCGTGGTTGTTCAATATATTTATAGATGGGGTTGTAAGAGAATTGAATGCGAGGGTCTTAGCAAGAGGTGTGGGGTTAAAAGATAAAGAATCAAATACAAAGTGGGAGTTGTCACAGTTGCTTTTTGCTGATGACACTGTGCTTTTGGGAGATTCTGAAGAGAAGTTGCAGAGGTTGGTGGATGAATTTGGTAGGGTGTGTAAAAGAAGAAAATTGAAAGTGAATATAGGAAAGAGTAAGGTGATGAGGATAACAAAAAGATTAGGTGACAAAAGATTGGATATCAGATTGGAGGGAGAGAGTATGGAGGAGGTGAATGTATTCAGATATTTGGGAGTGGACATGTCAGCAGATGGGTCTATGAAGGATGAAGTGAATCATAGAATTGATGAGGGAAAAAGGGTGAGTGGAGCACTTCGGAGTCTGTGGAGACAAAGAACCTTGTCCATGGAAGTAAAGAGGGGAATGTATGAGAGTATAGTTATACCAACACTCTTATATGGGTGTGAAGCATGGGTGATGAATGTTGCAATGAGGAGACGGCTGGAGGCAGTGGAGATGTCATGTCTGAGGTTAATGTGTGGTGTTAATATGCAGAGAATTCGGAGTTTGGAAATTAGGAGGAGGTGCGGGATTACCAAAACTATTATCCAGAGAGCTGAGGAGGGGTTGTTGAGGTGGTTTGGACATGTAGAGAGAATGGAACGAGACAGAATGACTTCGAGAGTGTATAAATCTGTAGTGGAGGGAAGGCAGGGTAGGGGTCGGCCTAGGAAAGATTGGAGGGAGGGGGTAAAGGAGGTTTTGTGTGCGAGGGGCTTGGACTTCCAGCAAGCATGTGTGAGCGTATTTGATAGGAGTGAATGGAGACAAATGGTTTTAATACTTTACGTGCTGTTGGAGTGTGAGCAAAGTAACATTTATGAAGGGATTCAGGGAAACCGGCAGGCCGGACTCAAGTCCTGGAGATGGGAAGTACAGTGTCTGCCCTCTGAAGGAGGGGTGTTAATGTTGCAGTTTTATAACTGTAGTGTAAAGCACCCCTCTGGCAAGACAGTGATGGAGTGAATGATGATGAAAGTTTTTCTTTTTCAGGCCACCCTGCCTTGGTGGGAATCGGCCGATGTGTTAATAAAAATAAAATAAATCCTTATGGGAATAAATTTTTTTGGTAACAGCACTTGAACAGCATTCTAGAATGAAGAATGTTCGAATAGCGAGGGTCCACTGTAGTATAATTAATGTATGAACTTTGGGCATCTAATTTTGAGGTTTTAAGATTTAGATAATTGGGAGATTTTTTGGTAAAGTTAAGTATTGAGTTTTTAGTTTAGGGTGAGTATGTGGCTTTTGAGAAGTCTTAAATTGATGTTCAGACTGGGTTACTTTAGTATTTACTGGTAATGAATTCCAAATTTTGGGGCCCTTTATGTGCATAGAGTTTTTACACAGTGTGATATGGACACGGGGTACATAAAAAAAAGTGATCTGTGTCTAGTGTTATGGTCGTGCGTCCTGTTAACCCTTTCAGGGTTATTGACGTACTAGTACGGCTTACGCCCTGGGGTTATTGACGTACTAGTACGCCTAAATTCTAGCACCCTCAAATCAAGCAGAAACAGGCTGTTAGGCCTAGATGTGATAGAATGGGTCTGTGCGATCAGTGTGCGCAGTATAAAAAAATTCCTGCACCACACAGTGCATAATGAGGAAAAAAAACTGACCATGTTTTTGTTTTAAAACAGCGACTTTGCAGTCTATTTTCGTATGGTATTTATTGATGTATTCTCGTTTTCTTGGTCTCATTTGATAGATTGGAAGATATATTACAGAAATAGAGATGATTTTGATTGGTTTGATAACGACAAGTACCTTGAAATTGAGCTCAAAGTAGCGAAAATGTTCGATTTTTGACGATGTTCAAGAGTAAACAAATCACACCATGCCTCCAACACACATCAACTGGCGAGTCTAATATTCATGCACAAGTGCTCTAATATTATTTATACCATTTTTACAATGATGCAGTTGTATACATAACAGTAAATCTTCTATTTTTTTGTGAGAATAAAAATTCAAAATGAAAAGCAAAAGAAATGTAAGAGGGGCCTGGAAACGTAACTAATGAACATAGAAGACATTATTTTAGTGCCAGGAATGTCTGCCTTGTTTATTCTGGACCCTATTTTAAAATTGGCATCGTTTGAAATTTGTGTGAAATTGGCCAAATTGCCATTTTCTGACCACTATTTTGGGTAGTTGTAATTGGTAAATAGGCAGTTTCTTGTACTCAATCGATAGAAGAAATGGAGTTCTAGCAAAATAGCTATAATTTTAGTTGACAAACATTGGAATTTGCCAAAAATAGGGCTCAAAGTGGGCGAAATCGCTGATGCGTAAGTGTCATGGCTACCGCTAACTTCGCGAAAGCATAATTCCGTTAGTTTTCGATCAAATTTCATAATTTTTGTGGCGTTATGATCGGAAAAAGATTCTCTATCATTTCATATTTTTTTTTTTCAAATTCTTGGACCCTGAGAACGAGTTTCGGAGACTCCCCTTGGACCCTGAAAGGGTTAAGGTTGGTGAGAAGTTTGAGTGGAGGGTTTACGTTTGAGTGTAGTGTTCTATGTATGTAGTAGGCACAATAATAAGTATGGATGTTCTTCACGGTGAGTAGTTTTAGACTTTTGAATATTGGTGGAGTATGTTGTCTGGAGTGGGAATTTGTTATCATTCTGACTGCAGCCTTTTGCTGGGTTATTAGTGGTCTTAGGTGATTGAATGTTGTTGATCCCCATGCACAAATTCCATAGGTGAGATAAGGGTAGATGAGTGAATGATACAGTGCAAGGAGAGCTGATTATGGAACATAGTACCGTATCTTTGATAGTATGCCTACTGTTTTGGAGATTTTCTTGGAAATTTGTTGTACGTATATGTGTCTGGAATTTGAGGCTACTGTCAAGATGGATTCCTAGGAATTTTCTCTCTGTGAGTCTTGTGATGGGTGATCCATTGACTGTTATGTTAAGTGGAACATTTGTAGCTCTGTTTCCAAACTGAATGAAATAGGTTTTGTCAGTATTGAGAGTTAGCTTATTAGTCATCATCCAGGTAGATATTTTCTGCAATTCAGTATTAACAGTTTTGGCTAGTATGACTGGGTTTGGATGAGAGAAGACGTATGTAGTGTCATTTGCAAATAATATGTGTTTGAGTAGTTGTGACGCATTCGGTAGGTCATTGATGTAAATGAGGAAGAGGAGTGGGCCAAGGACACTTCCTTGCGGGACCCCGACTGTAATTGGTTGTGTGGAAGAGTTAGCTCCATTTGTGTACACATATTGGCTTCTGTTACTAAGGTATGACTTTAGGTAGTTGAGGAAGTGCCCTCTTATACCATAGTGTGTTAATTTAATGCGCAGCAAATCATGGTCGACTGTATCAAAAGCTTTACGTAAATCAATGAAGATTCCCAGCGGGACTTCTTTATTCTTGAGAGCGGTGTATATTAGTTCTAGCATGTGTATAACAGCATCATTTGTGCTTTTATTAGTCCTGAATCCAAACTGACAGGGGTTGAGTATGTTGTGTGAGACGAGATAGAAATAGATCTGCCTATGAATTAATTTTTCAAAGATTTCAGAGAGCAGAGGTAAGTTAGATATTGGTGTATAGTTATTCAAGTCTGTTTGATCTCCTTTGTGGATCGGGTGAACCTCGCTATTTTAAGAATTGATGGGAAGGTGGAGGATTCGATGGCTTTGTTAAAGAGTGTTGCAATAATTGGTGATAGTACTTGAGAAGCTCCTAGGTAGTAGGTTGGTAGACAGCAACCGCCCAGGGAGGTACTACCGTCCTGCCAAGTGAGTGTAAAACGAAAGCCTGTAATTGTTTTACATGATGGTAGGATTGCTGGTGTCTTTTTTCTGTCTCATAAACATGCAAGATTTCAGGTACATCTTGCTACTTCTACTTACACTTAGGTCACACTACACATTCATGTACAAGCATATATATACACACCCCTCTGGGTTTTCTTCTATTTTCTTACTAGTTCTTGTTCTTATTTCCTCTTATCTCCATGGGGAAGTGGAACATACTTCAATTGTTTTTATGAATTCTTCCTCCGTAAGCCATGCATGTCGTAAGAGGCGACTAAAATGCCGGGAGCAAGGGGCTAGTAACCCCTTCTCCTGTATATATTACTAAATGTAAAAGGAGAAACTTTCGTTTTTCCTTTTGGGCCACCCCGCTTCGGTGGGAAACGGTCGACGTGTTGAAAGAAAGAAGACTTGAGAAGCTTTTTTGTACAAAAAGAGGTGTTAAGTTATTTATATCTCCTGCCTTGTTTTTAAGGGTGTTGATTATGAGTGAGACTTCTGTTGGGTTGGTTGGAGCTAGGAATAGTGTAAGGTGATGAGGGGTATCAAATGAGTTAGGTAAAGAAAAATTGGATACCACATTGGAGGGAGGGAGTATGGAAGAAGTGAATGTGTTCAGCTATTTGGGAGTAGACTTGTTAGCGGATGGATTTATGAAGGATGAGGTAAACCACTGAATTGATTAACCCTTTGACTGTCGGAGGCCCCATTCTGAAACTGTCATTCTATGTCGGAAAATTTTGGAAAAAAAAATAAATTATTTTTTCTTATGAAATGATAGAGAATCTTTTCCCGATTGTAATGACACCAAAAGTATGAAATTTGATTAAAAACTTACGGAATTACGCCTCGCAAAGTTAGCGATGTCAGTGATATATACGCATCGGCGATTTCGCCGACTTTGAGCCCTATTTTAGGCCAATTCCATTGGGACAGTCAACCAAACTCATAGCTATTTCTTTAGAACTCCATTTGTTCTATCGATTGAGTACATGAAATCACCAATTTACCGATTTCAACTACCCAATAAAGTGGTCAGAAAATGGCAATTTCGCCAATTTCATGCAAAATAAAAAAGATGTCAATTTCAAAATAGGGTCCAGAATAAACAATGCAGACATCCCTAGCACTAAAATAAGATGTTATCTGTTCATTAGTCATGTCTTTAGGCCCCTCTTACATTACTCTTGCTTTCTATTTTGATTTTTTATTCATACAAAAATAGAAGATTTATTGTTATGCAGACTATTGCATTATTGTAAAAACTGTATAAATAATATCTGTGCACTTGTGAAAGAATATTAGACTCACCAGTTGATGTGTATTGGACGCATGGTGTGATTTGTTTACTTTTGAACATTGGCAAAATCGAACATTTCCGCTACTTTGAGCTCAATTTCAAGATCGTTTACATCATGAAACTAATCAAAATCATCTCTATTCCTGTAATATGTTTCACATTTTATCAAATGAGACCATGAAAAGAGAATACAACCATAAATACTATACGAAAATACACCTCAAAGACGGCGTTTTAATTAAAAAAACGGTCGGAGTTTTTTTCTCATTATGTACTGCTTGCTGCAGGATTTTTTATACTGCGCACACTGACCACACAGACCCATTCTCTCACATGTGGGCCTACCAGCTTTCTCCTGCTTGATTTGAGGCCGCTAGAATTTAGGCGTATAAATACGTCCGAAACATTGGCTCGTAAGACGTAAATATACGTCCGAAACAGTCAAAGGGTTAAGAAAAAAAGGTAGGTGGTGCATTGAGGTATCTGTGGATACAAAGAATGTTATCCATGGAGGCAAAGAAGGGAATGTATGAGAGTATAGTGGCACCAACACTCTTATATGGGTGTGAAGCATGGGTTGTAAATGCTGCAGTGAGAAGAAGGCTGGAGGCAGTGGAGATGTCGTGTCTACGGACAGTGTGTGTTGTAATTATGCAGAGAATTCGTAGTGTGGAAATTAGGTGGTGTGGAGTTACTAAAAGTATTATTCAGAGGGCTGAGGAGGGGCTGTTGAGGTGGTTTGGTCATTTAGAAAGGATGGAGCAAAATAGGATGACTTGGAGGGTGTTTAAATCTGTAGTGGAGGGGATGAGAGATAGGAGTCGTTCTAGGAAAGGATGGAGAGAGGGGGTAAAAGAAGTTTAGTGTGCAAGGGGCTTGGACATAAAGCAGGCATGTGTGAGCATGTTAGATAGGAGTGAATGGAGACAAATGGATTTTGGGACTTGTCGAGCTGTTGGAATGTAAGAAGGGTAATATTTTATGGAGTCAGGAAAACCGGTTAGCCAGATTCGAGTCCTGGAAGTAGGAAGTACAATGCCTGTACTTTAAAGGAGGGGGTTTGGGATATTTGTTATTGGAGTGACATATGAACTGTCATATCTACATGTCTCTGCAAAGACAGTGATTATGTGTGAATGATGGTGAAAGTGTTGAATGACAGTGAAAGTGTGTTTCTTTTTGGATCACTCTGCCTTGGTGGAGATGGCCAGCATGTTGAAAAGAAAAATGTAATATGTGATACTAAAAAGTATAAAAATGAGTAGAGAGAAAAATAAAGAAGGCAAGATAAAACAAAGCAGATACTTACCAGCTTCACTGGCAGGAGAATGAGGGCGATAAGAGTCCATGGCATAGCCGGGTTGTAAGGAGCTTGACCGTCGGGTTGTATTCACCAGCTTGATAAGAATCCAACACCTCACCGTCAGGACCAATGTGATGCACTTCACGAATAACCTTGGTGGTTGTTGTTATCTAGTAAAATATAAAATACAAAGATGTACAATACAATTACTCAGAAATATAAAGTACATGGCAGAAGCCAGAAAATTTAAAATATTTTAAAGTCATATTATCCAAAAACAGAATACTAAAATCAGAAAAACAGAGCAGACTTCTCTTTCTGTCTCATGAACATGTAAGACAGCAGATATATCTTACATGCATTCACTATGAACTTATTTATAACTTATTTACCCAGAAAAAAAAAAAAATCACCAATATTCATTCAATAACTTACATGCCAAAAGTGTACAAATGTCACACTTAAAATGCCCTTCCAACTGCAACATCCCAACCCCATCCTTCAGAGTGCAGGCACCCACAGGACTCAAGTCCTGCTAACCAGTTTTCCCAAATCCCTTTATAAATGTTACTTTGTTCACACTGCAATATCCTGTTAAATCCCAAAAACCACATTTCTCCGCTCATCCCAATCTAAAACACTCACAGAAGCCTGCTAGATTCTCAGTCCTCTACCATTTAAAACCTATTTCACGTGAAACCCTCCTCCAACCCTTTCTTCCTCCCATCCCAAATTTATGCATCCTCTTGGTCATCCTTTTCTGTTTCATCCACAATTAATACTCAACCTCAACAACCCCTCCTCCACCCTCTGAATTATACCTTTCATAACCTCCACATCCTATCCTAATTTCTATGGTCCAAATGTGATGTTGACTGTCCATGCCTTTGGTCTCAGAATCAACTATTCATAACATTCGAGACAATGAGAAGAAAGTAAGAGATTGTGCACAGAATAATCCAAATCAAGACCTGCTGAAAAGAATGCCAAATACTGTAGCTCAATATAGCTAAGGAAGACAGAGCACTTGCTGAATATGTGGACTGGAAGAAGGGGAAAATAAAAGAAAGGTGCCTGACTTTGTGTGCTGATAATGAGGTAAAAATTATTTTCAAGAAAGGTTACACTGCTAATCAGGTGTTTAATGCTGATGAGACTTTCCATGTAAGAAAATGCACAGAAGAAAAATTTGCACCTGGGTTCAAGGTAGCAAAGGATCGATTTGGCTTGATTTTGTTCATTATGGCAAGCGTTTAAGTCTTAGATTTAATGAAGAAAATAGAGATATTAGACAAGAGAGAGCCTGTGGCCATAATGAAGTGTCAGTTTGTACAAGTGATGTATCGGATATCCGCATCCACATCCATGGAACATTCGCACAATTTTTTACATCCGCATCTGCATTTTACTGTAAACAGATATCTGCATCCAAATCCACGGAACATCCGCACAATTTCTTACATCCACATCAACATTCGCACAATTTCTTATATCCACAAAATAAGTAAGACATCCTCATACATATCCGCATCCACGTATATCTAAATTTTCACATCTGATACATCTCTAGTTTGTACAATTAAAAAGAATGAGGTAAATATACGAGTTTATGTGACGATTAACCCTTTGGGGGTCGGTGCCGTACTAGTACGTTTTACGAGCAGGGGTTGGTGCCGTACTAGTACGCCCAAATTCTAGCAACCTCAATTTAAGCAGAAAACGTCTGGTAGGCATACATATGAAAGAATGGGTCTGTGTGGTCAGTGTGCGCAGTATAAAAAAAATCCTGCAGTACACACTGCATAATGATAGAAAAAAAACTCTGATTGTTTTTTTCGATTAAAACAGCAATTTTGAAGTCGATTTTCGTATGGTTTTTATTGATGTATTCTCGTTTTCGTGGTCTCATTTGATAGAATGGAAGATATATTAAAGAAATAGAGATGATTTTGATTGGTATGACAAAGACAAGTACCTTGAAATTGAGCTCAAAGTAGCAAAAATGTTCGATTTTTGACGATGTTCAAGAGTAAACAAATCACACCATGCCTCCAATATACATCAACTGGCGAGTCTTATATTCATGCACAAGTGCTCTGATATTATTTATAACATTTTTACAATGACGCAGTTGTATACATAACAGTAAATCTTCCATTTTTTGTGAGAATAAAAATTCAAAATGAAAAGCAAAAGTAATGGAACAGGGGCCTGGAGACATGACTAATGAACAGAGAACATGTTATTTTAGTGCCAGGAATGTCTGCCTTGTTTACTCTGGACCCTATTTTGAAATTGGCATCGTTTGAAATTTGTGTGAAATTGGAAAATTGCCATTTTCTGACCACTATTTTGGGTAGATGAAATTGGTAAATAGGTGGTTTCTTGTACTCAATCAATAGACGAAATGGAGTTCTAGTGAAATAGCTATAATTTTTAGGAGACTGAAACATTGTAATTTGTCGAAAATAGGGCTCAATGTGGGCAAAATCGCCGATGCGTAAGTGTCATGGCTACCGCTAACTTCGCGAAAGCATAATTCCGTTAGTTTTTGATCAAATTTCATAATTTTGGTGGCGTTATGATCGGAAAAAGATTTTCTATCATTTCATATGAAAAAATTAATTTTTTTTTTTTCAACAAAATTTCGACCCCAGGAACACTTTCCTGAGAAGGCCTGTCGACCCCCAAAGGGTTAACTGACTGACTTGACTGACTGACTTTACTGACATGACTGACTTTACTGATTTACTGACTTGACTGATTTACTGAAGAGGACCCTGACAGTGATCTGAAACGGTGTCTAGAGCAGCTGATGCTTTACCGTCAGCTGTATAATGCACTGAAGGGTAAAATAGAACAGAAATCCATTACAGAATTTATGCACACTCCAGTACAACCATTGATTTCAGTACCAGAACCTCTACCATCCACCTCAGCTCACCAGAGCCACAGCATAACTCTCCACTCTCTTCACAATCATCGACAAACACCAGCACCCACAATTTAAGGTAAGAAATACTCTTATTTCTGTTGCATTTGTAGTCTTAAGCAGTAAAAACAGCATAATACACCACAACAATGAACAACAATTACATATTCCTTTTATTTTTAACCCTTTCAGGTCAGTCCCTAATGTACGGCAATAACCAGTGTCGGTCCCGTACTTATACGCCAAAATTCTAGCGCCTTTAAATCTGGTGGAAGAAAGCTGGTAGGCCTACATATGAAAGAATGGGTCTGCGTGGTTAGTGTGCACAGTATAAAAAAAAATCCTGCAGCACACAGTGCATAAGAAAAAAAACTTTTTGGTTTTAAAACAGCGACTTTGCAGTGTATTTTTGTATGGTTTTATGGTTGTATTCTCATTTTCTTGGTCTCATTTGATAGAATGGAATACATGTTACACAAATAGAGATGATTTTGATTGGTTTCATGATGAAAAGTACCTTGAAATTAAGCTCAAAGTAGCAGAAATCTTCGATTTTGCCAATGTTCAAGTAAACAAATCCGCCATGTGTCCAATACACATCAACTGGCGAGTCTAATATTCTTTCACAAGTGCGTATATTATTTATACCATTTTTACAATAATGCAGTAGTCTGCATAACAGTAAATCTTCTATTTTTCAGAATAAAAATTCAAAATGGAAAGCAAGAGCAATATAAGAGGTGCCTGGAGACATGACTAATGAACAGAGAAAATGTTATTTTAGTGCCAGGAATGTCTGTCTTTTTATTCTGGACCCTATTTGAAATTATCTTTTGAAATTTGTGTGAAATTGGCCAAATTGTCAATTTCTGACCACTTTACTGGGTAGTTGAAATCGGTAAATGGGTGGTTTCTTGTACTCAATTGATAGAACAAATGGAGTTCTAGAAATAGCTACAATTTTAGTTGACTGGAATAAAGGAATTGGCCGAAAAAAGGGCTCAAAGTGGGCAAAATCGCCGGTGTGTATATATCGCTGATATCGCTAACTTCACGAGAGTGTAATTTCCTAAGTTTCCATCAAATTTTGTACTTTTGGTGTCATTACCATCAGGAAAAGATTATCATTTCATAAGATTTTTTTTTTTTTGAAAATTTTTCGACCCTGAGAGTGAGTTAGGGATTGAAGGTCTTGACCCTCAAAGGGTTAAGACCTGGAGGTCTAAAACAAAAAAACTGTTTTCCCTTTTGGGGCTCCCAGGAACGTAACCCTGTTTTTCCCCAAGTTTTCAGATTTACCTAACATGGCATTTTCAGGATCGTAACTACCGTGTAATATAACGGTCTACTGTAGTATTAATATGAAAGATAGGTTAGAGAAGGGTTTTTTCTCTCAATGAATTGGCTGTATCCCACTGAAGCAGGGTGACCTAAAAAAGAAAAAAGTTTTTCTTTTTAAATTTATTAATTTATACAGAGGGGGTTACTAGCCCCTTGCTCTGTCACTTTAGTCGCTTGTTATGACACGCATAGCTTGGAGAAAGAATTAATTCTTTTCCACTTGCCCTTGGAGTAAGAGGAAATAAAGAACAAGAACTATGAAGAAAATAGAAGAAAACCCAGATGGGTGTGTACATAAGTTAAACAGGAGGTCACATTTCGTAGATTACAAATTACTAAGAAACAGATTTACTCCACATCTCTGATAGTAACAGCAGAAACTAATAAAGTACTAAGAAAACAGATTTAAGACAGGCTAGTACAAAAACAGAGCTACGCTGGTAAAGGCTAATCACAGGGTTATACATAAACAGATGATTTTACACCTTAAATTATCACAAATTTTACAATTGACTCTAATCATACAATGTCCAAGTATTGCTTATACTATATTAATGCAAGGTACAAGGCACACACATTTAATAGTCATTGTATAGGGTAGTATAAGTGATCCAGCAGGAGGCTGTGTCATCCCCGGCAGTTATTTCACATGCCTTTATATTAATACCTGGGTTCCTTCAACTTATACACACATTAACATATTTTATGAACTCACTTGTTAGCATCAGATAGTGGTCCTCTACTCTTTTGGGACCTCATCTTAGTAGAGGACCACTGTCTGATGCTAACAAGCAAGTTCATAACCTGTGTTAATGGTGTATAATTAGAAAACTCAGGTATTAATTCAGTGGACCCGTTACGTAGTCGTTTTGTAAAAATATTGGTTCGGTATCAGTAGATCCGCTCGGAATTAGTAATTCGTCCTGGACACGTATCGTGGCGGCACGGCTTAACACTCCATCCAAGTCAGCGTGCCATTATTTACCAGCAGTGACGGCCACCACGCATTCATACCATACATTTTTTCATTATTCCACTGTTTTGGACCTCATCTTAGTAGAGGACCACTGTCTGATGCTAACAAGCAAGTTCATAACCTGTGTTAATGAGTGTATAGTTAGAGGAACTCAGGTATTAATATACAGTGGACCCCCGGTTACGTAGTCGTGGATTCTTAAAATTGGAATAAGTAACATTTTTGTAAAAATATTGGTTGGTATCAGTAGATCCCTCGGAATTAATAATTGTCCTGGACAGTATCGTGGCCCGCACGCCAACACTCCATCCAGAGTCAGTGTGCCATTATTTACCAGCGGTGCGGCCACCCACGCATTCTACCATACATTTTGTCATTATTCCACTGTTTTAGTGCTTGCAACTGCTAAATAAGCCACCATGGGCCAAAGAAGCTCTAGATGGCAGCCCTTTGGTAAAGGGCTAGAGGAATGTGTCTTCTTAAGTGATTCAGTGATTTACGATATGTTAGAGATACTAAAGCAGCAGGAGTTGATAAAGGCTATAGTGCCAGCCAGCGATAAAGTGTAGCATTAACAGTGTAGCAAGTAAGTTAAGCCATTAATCGATAGAAAAATGATGACACGAAACTTAACTCCTACATTGTTGTTTGAGGTATAGGCGACTGACAACACTGCCGTCTGCTGCTGCCTACCACCACCACTATATGACATGGTCAGTGGCCCTTATACCCCAACAACAAACAACACAACACCAGTCCTCACATTTGTAAGACCTCTCAAACCAGCCTTTGCTTGCTTTAAAATCACTCACATCACCACTGGTTCCAGAATTGTCTTGACAAGATCTCGTCAACTTCCTTGCCTTTTCACAAATTATCGCCATGGAAATACCTATCACCCGCTATCTGTTTTTCATTGATCCACACCATCAGTAACTTCTCATCCTAATCCACTGTTTTCGATCTTTGTTTGTTAACAATTAACCCCTTTTGCAACATAGCTTCCTACTCATTTCTCTTTCCAGGATAGTGCCGATATAGATGCACTTTTCTTGTACATCCTGGCAAGATCACTCGACTTCACCACTCATATTTTTCTATTATCTCTTTCTTCAGTTCGATGGTGTTTCTCACTCTCTTTACCACTGGGGTGCCCTAGGAAGCTTCTTTGGACCCATGGTGACTTATTTCACAGTGACAATCACTAACGACCAAAAAGACACCAAATGTATTGTGAATGTTTGAAAGGCGCACTGGGTAATGTCTCTCAATGGTAAACAACGCTACAGTGGCGTCTTGTGCAGGCGCAGACCAGGCCACGGAGCAGGCGGACACGTCTATCGTTTGCTACCAAGCTTTCGCTATCTGATTGCGAAAAAGCTTTATTAACCGATTTTTCCGTTAACTAGACCTTTCGTTAACCGAGGGTCCACTGTATTACATAACAGTAAAATCTTCCATTTTTTGTTTGAATAAAAATTTATTATGTGAATAAAAAATAAAAATGGAATTCATTTGTAAAGACTGAAACGTAACTAATGAACAGAGGAAATGTTAGTTTAGTGCCAGGAATGCCTGCATTGTTTATTCTGCACTATTTTGAAATTGGAATATTTTGAACTTTGTGTAAATTGTAAATTACCAATTTCCGATTACTATTTTGTAGCTGAAGCAGTTGATTGGGCGATTTCTTTTCATTCGATAGAATAAAAGTAATACTAGCGAAATAGCTAAGAATTTTGTCGCTAAATAATGTAATTGGCCTAAAATGGAGTCAAATGGCAAAATGCGATGCATAAATATCGCTGAGCATCAAAATTCGAGAGCATAATTTTGTCAATTTTCCATCAAATTTCGACTTTTTGTTTTATTACCTTCAAAAAAAGATTCTCTACCATTTCACAAGAAAAAAAAAAATTTGAAAATTCTTGGACCCTGGTGCACACTTTGGCTCTGGACCCTGAAAGGTTTAAGGGAGTGACTGGGCCAACGCAGATTCCTACGTTTCTCTGATGATAGACCAGAGAAAACAATGTTTTCCCTCCCACCCAGCTACCACACCTCCATAGTATATAAACAATCAAACTAACAAAACCAGATGAACCCCTACTCCCCCCGACTGAAACAGCAAACAGACTCAATGTTTTCTTCTACAATAGGAAAAAAGTGGAAGCAAAATCCCAAGTTCAAACATCCACCTAACGACTACCTCACTGGCACCTACCCGAATACTTTCTGCTCCGACCAACCCAATAGAAGTCTCACTTGTTATCAACACATTAAAACAAGGCAGGAGATCTAAATAACTAACACCATTTATATACAAAACACCTTCTCAAGTACTGTCACCAATTAATTGCAACACTCTTTAACAAATCTATCGAATCCTCCACCTTCCCATCAATACACAAAATAGTGAGGGTTACCCCCATACATAAAGGAGATCAAACAGACCTTAATAACTATAGGCCAATATCTAACTTACCCTTCTATCAAAATCTTTGAAAAATTAATTCATAGGCAGATCTATTCCTACTCATCTCCCAACATACTCAACCCGTCAGTTTGGTTTCAGCCAATAAAAACACAAATGATGCTATTATACACGTTAAATAATATACAGTCAACCCCAATTTTGCCGGTAATCGTTCCAGAGGTCCGTCGATCACTGGTTTGGTCGATTTCTGATTCTAATTTCCCCATAAGAAATAATGGAAATAAAATTAATCCATTCAGACATCCAAAAGTATTAAAATAAAATATTTTTAGAACTTTTTGACATTAAATTACACACAATTTTATGACAAATAAAGAAATAATAGTACAATAACATGTCACTTACATTTATTAAGAGTTGTTGATGTGTGAAGACAGGAGGGGAGAGGATGGAGTAGTACAGTTTTGGAAGAATCCCCTTCCATTAACACCTGCAGGTGGCAAGTTCTTTTCGGGTTACTGGCCTTTTCTTTAGTGCTACGCTCCTGCATGAATACTACGCTCCCTGCATGAATGCTACGCTCCCCGCATGAATGCTACGCTCCCTGCATGAATGCTCGCTCCCTGCATGAATGCTACGCTCCCTGCATGAATGCTCCCTCGCAGATGCTACGCTCCCTGCATCCCTCCCCTGCATCCCCTGCTTCCTCCTGCATCCTGCTTCCTCCCTGCATCCTGCTTCCTCCCTGCATCCTCTTCCTCTCTGCATCCCTGCTTCCTCTCTGCATCCCTGCTTCACTCAATGCATCCCTGCTTCCTCAGCATCCTGCTTCCTCCCTGCATTCCTGCTACACTCCACCATCCTGCTACACTCCCTGCATCCCCTACCTCTGCATGAATGCTACACTCCCTGCATGAATGCTACACTCCTGCATGAATGCTACCTCCCTGCATGATGCTCACTCCCTGCATGAATGCTACACTCCCCCTGCATGAATGCTACACTCCTATGATGCTACACTCCCTGCATGCCTGCCTCCCTGCATGAATGCTACACTCCCTGCAAATGCTAACTCCCTGAATGATGCCTCCCTGCTACACTCTTTAACACAGGCTTGCTTAGGAGCTTTCTTGGGCCCATGGTGGTTATTCCAGTTGAGCACTTAAAACAGTGGAATAATGACAATATACTGGTATGAATCTGGGTGGTGGTGCTTGCTTGTAAACAATAGCATACTGAGTGCATGGGCGCCCAGCTGGGCCACGGGCCATGCGTCTGGGAAATCGCCGACTCCGAGCAGCTTGTCTATTACCGAGCCAAAATTCTCATTAAAAAACCTATCTAACACCGTTGGACGATCTCCGACGCCGTCTATCCTGGGGGTTGACTTAGTGGACCCAAGTATCGGCTACCCTGAGCATCGGCCGACTCATGTTCGTTGCTTTTTTTGGCCCATTTTGCCCGACTATCGGCCATTCCCCGTGTTTGGACGTGGTACCAGACCTGTCCGCCTGCCTGCTTGAGGCGTCCCAAGCAGGCGTCGTGAGCCAGTCTAGCTTTGTTTATCCAATAAATTCATTGTGTTTATTGCTTGTTTATTGATTGTGACTGTGAAATAAGCCACCATGGGCCCAAAGAAACTTCATAGTGGCAGCCCTTTGATAAAGAAAGTGAATGAAGAAATTGTGGCAAGTGTACCAAAGTGGGGGAGAAAGGGGAGAATGTGTCTTCAGTGATTCACTGATTCTACGATATGTACGATAATAAAGCAGCATGAGTTGATAAAGGCTATACACCCCAGTGATAAAGTGTAGCATTAACAGTGTAGCAATAGTTAAGCGATAGAAAATGACGACATGAAACTTAATGCCATTGTTGTTTGAGGGAGTATATAGGGCACTGAGACCAACACCACCCTCTGCCACCATCTCTTGCAAGGCAAGTGTTAAATATTTCTTATTTATAGTGTAAATATTTCTTATTTAACTTTCGTTTTTCATTTGGGCCACCCCCTTCGGTGGGAAAGCGGCCGGCGTGTTGAAAAAAAGAAGAATTTCTTATTATAAATTAAATGTAAATATTTCTTATTTATAAATTAAAATGTAAATATTTCTTATTTATAAATTACATACATTGTTTCTGTGAATTAGTGGTTGTGGCCTCCTGCCTCCACCACCAGCCGTATATGTACGCTAGGTCAGTGGCCCTTATAAACCCAACAATAACAACACACTACCACCAGCCCTCACATTAAATAATGACATACAGTAGACCCTCATTTAGACGGTAGTTACGTTCTTGAAAATGTCGTGTTATATAATTAAAAGAACATGGAAAAATAGGGTTACGTTCCTGGGAGTCCCCAAAAGCAAACAAGTTTTTTTAGACCAACAGATCTTACAAAATAAAAGTGAATATGTAATTGTAGTTCATTATCGTGATGTATTATGTTGTTTTCACTGCTTAAGACTACAAATTTAACAGAAATAATAGTATTTATTAAATTGTGGGTGCTGGTGTTTGTGGATGATTGTGAAGAGTGGAGAGTTATGCTGTGGCCTACTGGGCTGAGATGGATAGTAGAGGTTCTGGAACTCAAGTCGATGGTTGTACTGAGTGTCTAACTTTAAGTCATTCAGTAAGTCAGTCAAGCCATTCAGTAAGTCAGTCAGTCAAGTCATTCAATAAGTCAAGTCATTCAGTAAGTCATTCAGTAAGTCAGTCACTCAAGTCATTCTGTAAGTCAGTCAGTCAAGTCATTCAGTAAGTCAGTCAGTCAAGTCATTCAGTAAGTGTCAAGTCATTCAGTAAGTGTCAAGTCATTCAGTAAGTCAGTCAAGCCATTCAGTAAGTCAGTCAAGCCATTCAGTAAGTCAGTCAAGCCATTCAGTAAGTCGATCAAGCCATTCAGTAAGTCAGTCAAGCCATTCAGTAAGTCAGTCAAGCCATTCAGTAAGTCAGTCAAGCCATTCAGTAAGTCAGTCAAGCCATTCAGTAAGTCAGTCAAGCCATTCAGTAAGTCAGTCAAGCCATTCAGTAAGTCAGTCAAGCCATTCAGTAAGTCAGTCAAGCCATTCAGTAAGTCAGTCAAGCCATTCAGTAAGTCAGTCAAGCCATTCAGTAAGTCAGTCAAGCCATTCAGTAAGTCAGTCAAGCCATTCAGTAAGTCAGTCAAGCCATTCAGTAAGTCAGTCAAGCCATTCAGTAAGTCAGTCAAGCCATTCAGTAAGTCAGTCAAGCCATTCAGTAAGTCAGTCAAGCCATTCAGAAGTCAGTGCCATTCAGTAAGTCAGTCAAGCCATTCAGTAAGTCAGTCAAGCCATTCAGTAAGTCAGTCAAGCCATTCAGTACACAGTACTCGTTTCTTTCCTGATCCACATATCTGACATGGACGACACAGAGCTGTATGAGTGACGTCCACTGAGGAGCTCGACCTCCTCGCTCATATAAACTAACTGGGTCGTTAACATCCTGAGATGAAAGAAGCTGCAGATAATATAGCCGGAGAAAGAAGCATATACTGTAGATAGGAGAGTCTAAGCAGGAGGCGGCGGGATCACAGTGGAGACGGAACCATCCACTAGTGTAAGAGGTCTTTGTCCAAGGTTGGACAAGTATTGAAGAATTCCTTGTCCAATGTTTGGACGAAGACCTACTCACTGGTGGATGGTTCCACTAAATCAGTCAAGTCATTCAGTAAGTCAGTCAAGTCATTCAGTAAGTCATCAGTCAGTCACACAAACTTATGTTACATCTTTTTGTGTACAAGTAACACTTCATTACGGCCACAGGTTATGTCTTGTCTAATATCTTTGTTTTCTTCGTTAATTCTAAGACTTATGTTATACCTTTTCTTGCCACTTTGAGCAACACTGGTATGCCTACTGGGTCCATGATTGCTTGGCAGATACAAGATATAGTAATTTAAAGATCAAACACAATTCATCCTCTTATTCTTCACAAACAGCTGGCTTGACGTGTAGACTACGAATGCTGGGATGGTGGGGTGGTGTCGAGGGTAACTGGGCGGTGGTCTACCGCTGAACCACAACAAGGCGGCCGCTTGAGGGAATGAGAATTGTTTTCCTTCCCGCAAACTGTAAGTAAGTTTATTCAGGTATAGCAGATACAGTTACAAGATTATCATACATAGCAGCATATGTGTGGAACCTAGGATAACCCAAAGTCAGAGTGACTTATTTCCATTCTGACTTTTTGGGTTATCTAGGTTTTACACATATGCTTATATAATAATAATCTTTATTGAGACATGGTACAATGATACATGGTAGACAAGATACATAGTTATTAATGAGATGTACATGCCAAAAGCCCCTAATATCATGTGCATTGCAGGCATTCTTAGGACTACTTAGTTCTTAGACTACATGGTAAAAAGTTATGGTTGATAATTTATAAAATAAGTATAATTGGTATCTAAGTTACAAAGTTTGAATTTAAGTTGAACATATCAATTAATTGTATCAATGCAACTAATTGAGTGAGAACAATTTAAAACAATTAATTGCATTGCAGTTACAGTTTACGTGGTCATTATAATGTAAATTTATGGAAATAGTTAGCTTAGTATGTATTATTCATAACAGGTTTTACATTTAAGTGATTAGTCAGGTTTTTACATTAAGTGATTATTCTCTTTGTTGGGAATGTTTGATATTGAGCATTTAGCTTTGGGTGAGAAGGTGGTTTTTAGTATCGTTTGAATTGGGGTACAGGCAGGGTTTCTTTGGCATGACAGGTAATAACAAATTTTTGTGCCTTTTATATGCATTGAGTTTTTACATAGTGTTAGATGGACACGGGGAACATCGAGTGATCTGTGTCTAGTGTTATGGTCATGTGTCCTGTTAAAATTGGTAAGGAGAAGTTTGAGTGGTGGGTTAATATTTATAGAGTGTTCTATGATGTAATAGGCACAGTAAAAGTATGGATGTCTTGTATGGTGAGTAAGTTTAGGTTTTGAATATTGGTGGAGTATGTTGTTGGAGGTGAATTTGTTATCATTCTAACTGTTGCCTTTTGTTGTGTTATTAGTGGTCTGAGATGAGTTATTGATGTAGAGCCCCATGCAGATTCCATAGGTGAGGTAGGGGTAAATGAGTGAGTGATATGGGTAAGGAGAGCTGGTTTGGAACATAGTACCGTATCTTGGATAGTATTCCCACGGTCTTTGAGACTTTCTTGGAAATTTGTTGTATATGTGTCTGAAATTTGAGGCCACTGTCAGATGGATTCCTAAGAATTTTCCCTCTGTGAGTTTTGTGATAGGGGACCCGTTTATCATTATGTTAAGTGGTGCGTTTGTAGCTCTGTTCCCAAACTGGATAAAATATTTTTATCAATAATGAGAGTAAGTTTGTTGGTCATCATCCAGGTAGATATTTTCTGCAATTCAGTATTTGCAGTGTTGGCTAGTATGTCTGGGCTTGGGTGCGAGATAACGTATGTAGTGTCATCTGCAAAAAAGTATGGTTTGATAGTTGAGATGCATTTGGTAGGTCGTTAATGTAAATGAGAAAGAGTAGTGGGCCAAGAACACTTCCTGTGGGACACCTACGGTAATAGTTTGCGCGGTGGAGCTAGCTCCATTTGTGTACACATATTGGTTTCTGTTGCTAAGGTATGATTTTAGGTAGTTGAGGGAGTGTCCTCTTATACCATAGTGTGATAATTTTAGCTGTAACAGATCATGGTCAACTGTATCAAAAGCTTTACGTAAATCAATGAAGATTCCCACTGGGATTTCTTTTTCTCAAGGGCGGTGTAAATTATTTCTAACATGTGTATAATGGCATCATTTGTATTTTTATTAGGCCTGAATCCAAATTGACAGTGGTTGAGTACTTTGTTGGAGGTGAGGTAGGAATATATTTGTCTATGAATTAATTTTCAAAGATTTTGGAGAGAAGGGGTAAGTTAGATATCAGCCTGTAGTTATTCAGGTCTGTTTGATCTCCTCCTTTATGTATTGGGGTACCTCTCTATTTTGAGTATTGATGGGAAGGTAGAGTTCAATGGATTTGTTAAAGTGTGTTGCAATAATTGGTGAGAGAACTTGAGAGGCTTTTGTATATAAAAGGTGGTAAGTTATTTAGGTCACCTGCTTTGTTTTTAATCTGTTGATTATAAGTGAAACTTCTATTGGGTTGGTTGGGCTAGGAATAGTGTGTTCGGATAGGTGCCAGTGAGATAGTCGTTAGGTGGAGTATTTGAACTTGGGATTTTGCTTGCAACTTTTTACCTATGGTGGAGAAGAAATCATTGAGTTTGTTTGTGTTTCAATGGGTGAGAGTAGGGGTTCATCTGGTTTTGTTAGCTTGATTGTTCTGTTTATGGATTATCTTTTTAGTTCTAGAATTTCAGATAGGGTTTTCCAGGTCTTTTTTATATCACCTTTTAAGTTATGTAATCTGTTCTCATAGTCAATTTTTTTGACCTTCTTATCAGACTCGTTAGGTTTTGATGAGTAGCGTTTTGTTTGTTCTCTTGTTATTTGACCCATTCATACTGTTTTCATATTGGTGCTTTATGTTAATGGATTTGAGTATGCTGGGGTTAGCCAGGGACTATTTAATCTTTTAGTTGTGATTTGTTTAGTTTTTTAGGGCAATGCTTATTATAGAGGTATTGGGTCTTTTAAGAAAATTATTAATACATAAGTCAGTATCTGGGAAGTTGTCTATTTCTGTTTGCCAGTCAGTGTTTGTCATAGCTGTTATAAAGTTATTTATGGCTGTCTCATTATGTAGTCTGAAGGTAACTTTAGTAGTCTCTAGTGGTAATTTTCGAGATTTGTATGAGAAACATTGGGTAGTGGTTTGTGGTATTGTCTGTGATTATGAATGTTTTAATGAGGATATGGTGTTAGTCAGATATGGTCTAATAGAGGCACAGGTCTCAGAGATTCTCGTAGGTTTTGTTATTGTCGGGAGCAGCAAGCAGTTGCTCATAGTGTTTGTGAATTCAGTTACTTGTGGGTCCTGATCTTGTAGGAGGTTTATATTGAAGTCTCTTGTGAGATTAAGTGGTCTTTGTTCATGTGTGCATCAGTAATCATACTTCCTAATTTTTCACTAAATTGCTGAATGTTTGACTGTGGTAATCTATAGATGTTTATAGCTGTGAGAGGTTTTGTAGGTTTTTGGATTTAAACTTAGCTATTATATATTCTCCATGTTCATCTCTTGTGCATGTATTGTTAATACATTCAAGCTGGTTTAGTATAACACAGCTGTGCACCTCCTTGTTGGTCTGGCCTACAATTGTATGGCTGTGTAACCAGGAATGGCATAGATATCTGAAGTATGAGGCTTTAACCAGGTTTCAGAGAGCATAGTGGACATACTGGCCTGTAGTGAGTTTAATAATGCTGTGAGGTCATCTAAATGTTTGTAAAGATCTGACATTGTAGTTAAAGATAGTTATGTTATTGTTGGATTTGAGTAGTGTTTTAGCCTGTTCTTGCTGTGTAATGACAGTTGTTGTTAGGTTCATGTAAGTCATTTAATAGAAGGTTGGTATCAGGATCAATGTTTGGAATCATAAGATTTAGTGTGATTCTATAATTAAACTTAAAAATAGAACAATGCAAGTAGACTTAAGAATAGGACAATGCAAAAGGATTTCTTTTGCATTGGATATGTTTACAAAAATGAAAAAATGAGCTAAGGTAGTCAATTTACAGCTAATAAGAATCTAAAACTATAGCACCTGAGTTAGTTAATTAATTAAACAAAAGTTATATATGAGTGTGATTCTAAAAGACTTAAGAACAATGAATAATGCTAAACTTAAAGATATGATATATGATCAATTGATTTTCTAGCTATTGGATTAACACACTTTTGAACAGAAGTCACAGAGGTTTAGGATATATCTATACAGTTGATGTTTATTATTTAAAGCTAAAGAACTGGTTGGAAAATATTATGATTAGTAGTAAGTTATAATGGAACAAATAATTAAGATTCAGTATTGCACTAGTTGTGATTATAAATTTATTAAATGAAATATGAAAATCAAAGTTAACTATTAAAGGAGAAATAAGTGCTAAAGTGTATAATAATGTACAAAAGTAAAATTTATTAATATTAAAAAAATAGCTTGAAATAAAATAGCTTGAAATAAAATAGCTTGAAATAAAATTTTAGGCAGTTGTAGAATAGGATAAAAGATAAGTACAATTTTTAGCAAATAAGGTGATTAATAGTAATTATAAATTCTAAGCAAGTACTGATAAAAATATATAGGAATGTGGGTTGAAAAATGGGCACAGGTAAAAATTGTATGTATTTAAAAATAAAAGTAAAACTATTTGTCAAAAGTATTCATCAAAGGAGTGTTGGTATAACTATACTCTCATACATTTCCCTCTTTACTTCCATGGACAAGGTTCTTTGTCTCCACAGACTCAAGTGCTCCACTCACCCTTTTCCCATCAATTCTATGATCCACCTCATCCTTCATAGACCCATCTGCTGACATGTCACTCCCAAATATCTGAATACATTCACCTCCTCCATACTCTCTCCCTCTCTGATATCAATCTTTCGTCACCTAATCTTTTTGTTATCCTCATCACCTTACTCTTTCCTATATTCACTTTCAATTTTCTTCTTTTACACACCCTACCAAATTCATCCACCAACCTCGCAACTTCTCTTCAGAATCTCCCAAAAGCACAGTGTCATCAGCAAAAATCAACTGTGCAACTCCCACTTTGTTTGATTCTTTATCTTTTAACCCTTCACCTCTTGCCAAGACCTCGCATTCACTTCTCTTACAACCCCATCTATAAATATATGAACAACCACGGTGACATCACACATCCTTGTCTAAGGCCCACTTTTACTGGGAAATAGTCCCCTCCCTCCTACACACTCTAACCTGAGCCTCACTATCCTCATTAAAAACTCTTCACTGCTCAGTAACCTACTCTATTATATACACCTGCAACATCTGCCACATTGCCCCTATCCACCCTATCATCGCCTTTTCCAAATCCATAAAGGCAACAAAACCTCTTTACCCTTATCCAAATACTGTTCACCTATATGTTCACTGCAAACACTTGGTCTACACACCCCCACCCTTCCTGAAGCCTCCTTGTTCATCTGCTATCCTGCTCTCTGTCTTACTCTTAATTCTTTCAATAATAACTACCATACACTTTCAGTCACTCAACAGACTTATTCCCTATAATTTTTGCACTGTCTTTTGTCCCCTTTGCCTTTATACAAAGAGACAATATATGCTCTCTCCAATCCCTAGGTACCTTACCCTCTTCCATACATTTATTAAATAATAGCACCAACCACTCCAAAACTATATCCCCACCTGCTTTTAGCATTTCTATCTTTATCCCATCAATCCCAGCTGCCTTCCTTTCATTCTACCACTGCCTCCGAACTTCCCCACATTCACAACTGGCTCTTCCACACTCCTACAAGATAACAAAAAAGGCACAATACTGTGACAGAACAATACACACACAACCCGCCATATAAAAGGAGAGGAGCTTACGACGACGTTTCGGTCAAACTGGACCATTTACAAAGTCACACTAACACGAAGGACAGGTGGAAGGGTACTAGCAGGCAGACAGGGGAGGACGAAAGTGTTAGTGTGACTTTGTAAATGGTCCAAGTCGGACAAAATCGTCGTAAGCTCCTCTCCTTTTTATGTGCGGGTTGTGTGGTATCCTACAAGATGTTATTCCTCCTTGCCTATACACAAAATCACAGCTTCCGGTCTTCATCAACATTTAACAACTCCTCAAAATATTCCCTCCATCTTCCCGATCCTCTAACTCTCCATTTAATAACTCTCCTCTCCTATTTTTAACTCAAATCCATTTGTTCCCTAGGCTTCCTCATTAATAGTTGTTTATATCTTACCCTAACTGCCTCCTCTTTTAGCAGTTGCAAGCACTAAAGGGAAATATTAAGAAATTATATATGAATGCATGGTGTCGTCCTCGCCGAGAAAAATGGACTGCTGAATGGTGTTTTGTGCCCTCGGTGGCGAAGGTCAAACGCATTTCATCGACTGGATTTTAAGCTGAAAGGACGAAAATGAATTTTGCAAAAAAAAATGGATTTTCAAAGTCCAAACAAGGAGGTTTTCAAAAGGGGCCTGTTTCGTGGACCCTGATTTCGACCCAATTTCAGGAGCTTCCCTCGAACTGGCGAAATCAACAATATTTCCCCAAAAAAATAATGTAAATACAATTAATCCATTTCCCTCTAAATTATTCATCAAAAATTATTTTTAAAATAAAAACTATTTTTACATACGAAAACAATAGAAACAAATGTAAAACACTAATTTTAATGGATAAATGAACATTTGAATCGTTTTATTTATTGAAGCTCTTGTTGGCGTATGAGATGCAGGAGAGTTTGTTTGGGAGGGGACAAGATGCCCTTTAATACAACCAAATTACTATATTTTGGGCATTTATCAATCCAATTATTAAATTGAAAAATAAACAATATTAATAACATGAAACATGATACAGTGGCCCCCAAAACGGTTTGCCCAAAAAGGTTTTTTTAGTAAAGGTTGCCTTTTTTTTGGGCAATACTCATGTGGGGGTTTTTTCCATGTGGCGGGCCATCCAGACCTGTCCCCTGCCTGCCTTGGCGACTCGCGGGACGCCAGTCTGCGTTGTTTCCGATGCAATACCCAGCTCGCTCTTTCAAAGATTTCACAATAAATTTATTCTGTTTTTTTGGGTTTGTGATTTCACTTTAAAAAGTCCCCGGGTCCAAAGAATCTTCCTGGTGGACCCCCGTGGTCAGGCATGCAGGGGGTGTGCATTCTGGGGAGTGTGAGGGATGCGGGAGTGTAGCATTAGGGGATGAGAAGGTAGGAGATTTCATTCATGGGAGTGTAGCAGGCATGCAGGGAGTGGCAGGCATGGGGGTGTGCGGATGCAGGGGTTCGGCATGCAGAGAGTGTAGCAGACATGCAGGGTGTGGGCATGCAGGGGGTGAGCACTCGGGGGTATCAGGCATGCGGGATGGAGGGATGCAGGGGGGTGGCAGGCATGCGGGAGTGAGCAACATGGGGTGTAGAGGCCCAGGGGGGTGTGCGGCATGCGGGGGAGAGGCTGGGGGGTGGGGGCATAAGGGGCAGGGATGCAGGGAGTGTAAGGGCAGGGGGTTGGAGGCCAGGGGTGTGGGCATGCAGGGGGGGTGCGGGCAGGGGGTTTAGCATTCATGCGGGAGGGGCAGGAAGGCAGGTAGTGGGGATTTCCCCCTTCCCAAACCCTTCCCCTGTCTTTCCTTTCCCGATCAGCAACTCTCTTCAATAAAAGGGAAGTAAATGTTATTTATTATTTTTTATTTAATATTTATTATTTTTATTATTTTTTGTTAATAATGT
>WNWK01021554.1:0-33926 GCA_009830355.1 Cherax destructor
GTTTGTGGCAAAATCACATTTAAAAATTTTGTAGGTGATTATCGCATAGCATAATCCCAGAGGGTACAGAGTAAAATTGGAGCGGAGGTGTCGAGTAATAAACCTAGGGATGACGTGTTTACCCCTTGGGTGTATATAGTTTTTAGGTGTGAAAATAATAATAATGTATGTCAAGGTCAACAGCATGGAGGGAAAAAAAGGGTATAATGTAAAGTAAGAAAATATAAAGAATCATGTTTGTAGATCTAGACCTACGGACCAATTTGTGGTAATATTGATAATGTAGGATGGTATTGTTTCCATAAATGTATTGAAATCATGGCTTACAGACACTATTTTTTTATGCTCTGTATATATATATTGTTTTTAAATAAAATAAAAAAAAAAACTCCGACTTCTACCACTGACATACACACCAACACTGCTAACCATTGATTACACACACACACACAGGTCCATTTATCTTCTTACCACATATGCAAGACCCAACACAGCTCTTAACATACATGATCTCACCACAGTCTTCAACCACACAAACATCCAACCTACCTCCTAGCAGACATGAATGCAAGACACACTACATTTCACCATAACACCAATAACCCAATAGGCACACAACTACACGACTTCATAAATCAAAACATCTGCTTCACCTGGGACCATTCTTCAATACCTTCTATGGACATCAAGGACAGGGCAGACCAGGCATCATCATCGCAAACAGAGCCAGCTCACTCTTCCAACACCACATTGCACCGGACCAATCATTGGCTCTGATCACATCCCAATCATCTTACACATCTCAACAAACCCAATACTCATTCCTGTCACACCTACATTCGCCTTCAAGAGAGCCAACTGGGAAGTTTTCAACAACACATAGAAATGTCAACCTCACCCATGACTACAACAATAAACCATATCTGACAGACACAACTCAACATCATACAAGAAACAATCACTGCTGCAACAAACACAGCTGTTCCCAAAAAAACACACACCATGCGATACTCCTTTAAGCCTTCTATCAGAACCAAAAGACTACTCATATGCTACCAGAACCGCTTCCTCCAAAACACACACAGATTCGCTCAAATCCGACAAGCTCTCACATACCTCCAAAACAACTAGACCACAGCACACATGGGACCAACTAATTCATAAGGCAGAAGAACAAAGAATAAAAGACCCCAAAGCCTTCTGGACTTTCATTAGGAAAGTACGAAGAACCATCATTAGCAGCAAATTCAAACACCTCACCCAAGACAACGTACACATCACTGACCCACAGACAGCAACCGACACCTTTAAACTCATATGGGAGAACATCTTTCACCCTCACCCGAATGCCATGCTACACACACAGCAAGTTGATCACTGGAACCGTGAAAATCTACAGCAAACAACACCTGACAGGATTATCCAACCTGACACCCTCACCTCCACTCAAGAGCTGGATACACCTCTCACCAACGCTGACATAAAACAACAACTCAAAACACTCCCTGAAAGCCCAGCTTACACAAACCTCCTCAATCCTTCCTTAGCTTCAGGGTCTTCCCCCTCTTCAAAGCAGCCACAGCAATCCTCATCCCAAAACCTGGAAAAGACCACACAGACTCCAAAACTACCGTCCATTAGTCTACTCGAAGTCCTTGGCAAACTCTACGAAAGACTCATCAACCAAAGACTCAGGAGACACCTCGAACACAACTCCTCCTTTCTGAAGGACAATTTGGCTTCAGAGCCAAACGATCCACCCAAGATGCCTTAAACATCATCCTGAACTACATTTACATCAACACAAAGCAAAGAAAAAGACAGCCTTAGTAGCAAAGATGTAGAAAAAGCCTTCGACACAGTATGGCATAATGGCCTCAAGCAAAACTTTGTACTAACTTCAACTTTCCTTCAAACATCAAAAAAACTCATGTGCAATTTCCTAGACGACAGAACGATGAGGATCAGATTCAAGGCTGCCATTCAGATTACTTCCCATTACATGCGGGAGTCCACAAGGATCTGTCCTCTCCACACTGTACATACTCTACACCAATGACATTCCTACACCAATACATGACGACTCCATCACACTTGCATATGCCGATGACATAACCCAACTAATCACTCACCGCTATATAAATCACCTAGCAAACAGAACACAAGATGAAGTAAACAAAATCTCATACTGGGAACAAAAATGGAGAATCAAAATGCCACTAAATCTAACATAACCTACTTTAACTACAGAAAGAGAGACCCTCCGCCAAGGATGAAATCAAACAGCAGAAACCCGCACATATCTTCCTCTGACAATTAAAACCTCAGTTCTACGAGTAACCCTTGACCACAGACTTAGACTTCACCTACACATTTTAACTAAACATGCAATAGCGGCAAAAGCCCTCCAAGGGTTATACAAACTAAAACGAGCTTCCACTCGCACCAAACTTCACCTCTATAAAACCCTCATTAGACCACTCCTAACCTACTGCCCGCTAGCCCTCTCCTTAGCTGCAAAGACCAACAAACTTAAGCTACAACGCATTCAGAACAAAGCTCTTCGCTGGGTGTCTAACACCAGATGGGATGACTTCCTTACAAGTGAATCCCTTCACATCCAGGCGAACATACTGGCCTTGAATGTGTACTGGAAGACACTCAGTGACAAACAAATACACAGACTTGAGACCAGACATGACCATTGGACCCAACAACACACAACTTATTCTACTCGATCCTAGCTCCTGCTCCAAACCCTCTGTTCACTAATAACAGCTAACAGTAACAGCTAACATAGCTGCATCCCTGTCTTTACAGGGGTGGACCTTTGAAAATGTCTTTTTTAACCTTTATTTCAATTTGTTTTTAACATCTAAAAGTGAGTAGCCCTTGTGCCTTGCAGTGTTGTTGTTTGTGCCAGCCCTGTACCACAGAACTCCCATGCCGTGTCTAAGTCGATAAAGCTGCAAAATCCTGAATCACTATCTACCTAGCTACTGGGTTAAACCCTGGTACTATCTCTCCTACTAAATATTCTTCCTCTCACCCAACTATTCCTACACTATACCCACTTCCCCACTTCACCCGAAAGGGTCTTACCTAAACTTGTTCTGTTCTGTCTGTTCAAGACGTGTACACTGTCTTGATCTTGTGATTTTTCAGCAGAGGAATTAAAAAAAAATCCATTTGAAAGTAGAGCTTGATTTATGAGTTGGGGGAGAGGTGATTTTGATAAGCGACATGAGGCTGAAGGTAGTCTAGGTTTTCAGTGGCAGAGATGGTGGAAGGGGCGTGTAAGGTGGAGGAGGAAGTAGAAGTAGTGGGCACAAGTTGTGCTGAGGCAGACATAAAGCAAAAGGGAAAAGGTAATAGTTGGCAAGGTAGAGGAAGAAGTGGTTGAGGAAGAAGTGGTTGAGGAAGAAGTGGTTGAGGAAGATGAGGAGGAAGTAGCAGTGAGGAGCAAAGGTAGTTGAAGGTGGTGCGGTTGGATCCGTTAGAATATGGTGACTGTGAAGGCAAGCTTAAAGTAGGATTGAGTAGGTTAACTCGCCTGAGTAGCACCAAAACTTAAAATGTGAAGGTACAACTAATGACCCATCTATAGTCAAGGTGATCTGTTATACATGGTATATGTCATGTAGGAAGCTTTACTGTACACCGAATTATCACCACAGGCTTTAAATTCTAAATCAAAGCACACACACGACAGTATTATTAAATGCAATAATAGCACATACATGTCTACACATGTATATGCTCAGATATTCCTGTTTGTAAACAGGAATTATCAGAGTATATTTATATGCCTTCTTACATTCACTGTAAAGATCAAAGGCTGTTGATATATTAAACAATATTTTCATACCCAAATAACGTTAACATTAAACTCGCTTTTCTTGATACATGGGATCTCTGTGATCCAAACAGTATCAATTGCTTTTCAATACCCCCACCACACCCCAGATACACTCGTGTATTTAGGGCAACATACCTGCATGTTATGCACTGCATTTGAAGTGTATAATTACCCAATGGATGTGAAGGGCGTCACTGTTAAGGTGGGAGGACCACAATCTACTAGATCCACTTGAAAAATCTGAAAAATTCTTAAGTCTTCTCTAGCAGAAAAGTTAAAACACTAAAGAGTGCTGTGATGTTGCTGCTCCAGCTTCTGATCTTCTGTCATATACTATTCTGGTGACAATTCAAATCATCACACAACACAAGATGCCAGGATCGTCCCAGATGACACCTGAAATACCAAATAGTTATACTGGACAAGTGCAGATGACATACGTGTCCATCCCCTTACTGCATACAGTCCAATAATTATGAATTTTATATATGAACCATACTCTAGAAATGAGCTCTACCATATAACTTTACCATTATACAAGCTTTCTTGTGTTCCTTCCATCATCTCTACCAGCAGCAGGTTAGGCAGTTAGTGCAGTTAGCATTAGTGGAAATCCAGTTGACAGTGTATGTGTTAGTGTCATGGTACACTTCTGACCCAATAGGTGTAACTGCTGAAGGTGAGAAAAGTGAAGACTGGGTGCGTAGAGGGTGCTAAGGTCTCAGTTGAAGGTGATAACAGCACTAGTCATCCGGGAACGTCTTAACACTGGGTCGTCTGAGGGAGCATGAAGGTCTCAGTTAAGTGAAACAGCAACAGCAGGACGTCCATTGTTGTGTAACTTCACGCTGTGCCAACATATCTCCCGACTCTTCAGTGCTCGGACACCACTGAAAAGTAAATTTACATTAATACAGCCACAGAGGAAGATACACAAATGTTACCTTGCTCACACTCCAACAATTGGCAAGTCATGAAAAACACTTGCCTCCACTAACTCCTTTGTAAGCCTAACACATGCTTACTGGATGTCTAAGCCCTCACACACAAAACATCCTTTACCCCTCCTGCCAACCTTCCTTACTGGTTTAATAATATAATAATATCTTTATTTACAAATACATGTACATGGTATACAGGCCTAGCTGACATCAATGACATACTACTATATAGAAAGCCCATAGTTTTGTTCCAGGATGCGACTCACACTAGTCGACTAACACCCAGGTACCCATTTTAAAGTGAAGGGTGAACAGGGACAGGGACAGCAGGTGTCTTATGGAAACACGTCCCTAATGTTTTCCAACCGTACCAGAGGAGATTCGATCTCCGGACCTCAGAGTGTGAGCTGAGTGCGCTAGCGATCGAGAGGTTTGACTAATTTCCAATTTACTGTTTAATTACTATTACGTATTAATTACTATTACTTATTATTGAATTGAGGACCAGTAGGCCTCCAACAGTGTATTTTGAGATGTCACCTCACTGAGTTAAGTAGTACCTCTCTGGGTGAGCCATGTTAGCACCTGCCCTACCACCAGGACCATGCCCCCTAACCACCAGCACTACACTCCTCCCTCACCACCAGCACTACACTCCTCCCCCTCACCACCAGCACTACACTCCTCCCCCTCACCACCTGCACTACTCCTCCCCTCACCACCAGCACTCCTCCTCACCACCTGCACTACACTCCTCCCCTCACCACCTGCACTCCCCTCCCCCTCACTCACCCCCTGCACTACTCCTCCCTCCTCACCACCTGCACTACACTCCTCTCCCCTCACCACCTGCTACTACACTCCTCCCCCTCACCACCTGCCTACCTCCTCCCCCTACCACCTGCACTACACTCCTCCCCTCTCACCACCTGCACTCATCTCCCCCTCACCACCTGCACTACACTCCTCCCCTCACCACCTGCACTACTCCTCCCCCTCACCACCTGCACTACATCCTCCTCCCCTCACCACTGCACTACACTCCTCCCCCTCACACCTGACTCACTCCTCCCCCTCACCACCTGCACACACTCCCCTCACCACCTGCACTACACTCCTCCCCCTCACCACCTGCACTACACTCCTCCCTCACCACCTGCACTACACTCCTCCCTCACCACCTGCACTACACTCCTCCCCCTCACCACCTGCACTACACTCCTCCCCCTCACCACCTGCACTACATCCTCCCCCTCACCACCTGCACTACACTCCTCCCCTCACCACCTGCACTACACTCCTCCCCCTCACCACCTGCACTACACTCCTCCCCCTCACCACCTGCACTACACTCCTCCCCTCACCACCTGCACTACACTCCTCCCCCTCACCACCTGCACTACACTCCTCCCCCTCACCACCTGCACTCACTCCTCCCCCTCACCACCTGCACTCCTCCTCCCTCACCACCTGCACTACACTCCTCCCCCTCACCACCTGCACTACACTCCTCCCCTCACCACCTGCACTACACTCCTCCCCCTCACCACCTGCACTCACTCCTCCCCCTCACCACCTGCACTCACTCCTCCCCTCACCACCTGCACTACACTCTCCCTCACCACCGCACTCCTCCCTACCACCTCACTCCTCCCCTCACCACCTGCCTACTCCTCCCCCTCACCACCTGCACTCACTCCTCCTCACCTCACCACCTGCCTCACTCTCCCCCTCACCACCGCACTCACTCCTCCCCTCACCACCTGCACTACATCTCCCCCTCACCACCTGACTACACTCCTCCCCTCACCACCTGACTACCTCCTCCCTCACCACCTGCACTCACTCCTCCCCTCACCACCTGCACTCACTCCTCCCCCTCACCACCTGCACTACACTCCTCCCCCTCACCACCTGCACTACACTCCTCCCCCTCACCACCTGCACTCACTCCTCCCCCTCACCACCTGCACACACTCCTCCCCTCACCACCTGCACTACACTCTCCCCTCACCACCTGCACTACACTCCTCCCCCTCACCACCTGCACTACACTCCTCCCCCTCACCACCTGCACTACACTCTCCCCCTCACCACCTGCACTAACTCATCCCCCTCACCACCTGCACTACACTCATCCCCCTCACCACCTGCCTACACTCACTCCCCCTCACCACCTGCACTCATCCTCCCCCTCACCACCTGCACTACACTCCTCCCCCTCACCACCACACACCTCCCCCTCACCACCTGCCACTCATCCTCCCCTCACCACCTGCACTCACTCCTCCCACCAGACTACACTCCTCCCCCTCACCACCAGCACACCTCCCCCTCACCACCAGCACTACACTCCTCCCTCACCACCAGCACTACTCCTCCCCCTCACCACCAGACACACCTCCCCTCACCACCAGACCCACCTCCCCCTACACCAGCACACACTCCTCCCTCATCACCAGACACACTCCTCCCTCACCAGCACACCCCTCACCAGGCACCCCTAGCACTACCTCCCCCTCACACCAGGACACTCCTCCCCCTACACCAATCTCACCAGACTCACTCACCTCCCTCACCACCAGACTGCACACTCACTCTCCCCTCACCAACAGCACTGCACTCCTCCCTCCAACAGCACTGCACTCCTCCCCCCTCACCAACAGCACTGACTCCCTCACCAACAGCACTCACTCTCCTCACCAACAGCACTGCACTCCTCCCCTCACCAACAGCACTGCACTCCTCCCCTCACCAACAGACTGCACTCCTCCCCTCACCAACAGCACTGCACTCCTCCCTCACCAACAGCACTGCACTCCTCCCCCTCACCAACAGCACTGCACTCCTCCCCCTCACCAACAGCACTGCACTCCTCCCCTCACCAACGCACTGCACTCCTCCCCCTCACCACAGGACCACACTCATCCCCCTCACCACCAGGACCACACTCATCCCCCTCACCACCAGGACACACACATCCCCCTCACCACCAGGACCACACTCACCTCCCTCATCACCAGGACCACACTCACCTCCCTCATCACCAGGACCACACTCACCTCCCTCATCACCAGGACCACACTCACCTCCCTCATCACCAGGACCACACTCACCTCCCTCATCACCAGGACCACACTCACCTCCCTCATCACCAGGACCACACTCACCTCCCTCATCACCAGGACCACACTCACCTCCCTCATCACCAGGACCACACTCACCTCCCTCATCACCAGGACCACACTCACCTCCCTCATCACCAGGACCACACTCACCCCTCATCACCAGGACCACACTCACCTCCCTCATCACCAGGACCACACTCACCCCTCATCACCAGGACCACACTCACCCCTCATCACCAGGACCACACTCGCCCCATCAAAACCAGGACCACACTCAGCCCACCTCACTACAAGTACCACATTCACCCCTCACCACTAGGACTACACTTACCCCTTACCAAAAGGACCACACAATACACAGCAAGAAAGTCCCTCTATCTACAACACAACCTCCTTCTACAATACAACCTTCCTCTACAACACTCACAGTAGTGTGGGAGAGGCAGCAGCAACAACACAACTCCCTTGTGCAACACTCACAGGGACACTACAAATACAAATTACACAAGTCATCTTATTCTCATGCTCGCTGCCAGTTACACTTGAACACTTTGTCTTCTCTTTTCCGATATATGAATGAAACTAAATAAATATATCACATTTTTAAATACTTGTGATATATTATCATTGTTCATATAATCTTGTTGAAAATATAATGACATAACGTGTATATGAAAGAGTGATCGTGCGTGTGGCAGGGAAGGATAGCCAACACACAATATTTTCTATATTTTAAACTAGGTTAGTCTATGTTAGATTAACATAATATAGGTAAAGTTAAACTACATATACCTAACAAAATGTATATTCTATAGACATAATAAGAGAATGGAAGGCAGCGAGACCTAGTTATTATCCTAGTGTGGATTTTTCTAATTTTCCGTAATTTTTTTTATATATTTTATTTGAAACAGGGTACAAGTACATTGCGTAATAATACAAATCCAAGAACAGCAAACTCCACACAATGTAATTACAAATGTTATAACATAAGAAGGACTCACATTATTTAATATTAAACACCAAATATATGTTAATATGTCCCACCAAGATAAGACTATCGCACGTTCACAAATGACTCAATGACAAAAATTGACAAAACGCCACAAAACAATGGCGTCCATATATAAAGAAAGACAATGTAAAAATTACATAACCTATCAAGACATATCCAAGAACAACCTACCAATACATATCCAAGAACATTAACTACTAACACATTTATTAAACAAATATCTTCCACACTATGTAGTTTGCAATGTCAAAAACATTAGAATAGAACTTTATGCCAAGTGCCAGGAACTTTGTGTGCATCAGCACATAACACTAATCACCACAAGTCAACATAGCACCGGCAGCGTAAGCCACCGTCCATCCTATTGGCATACCTTAATAACGCACACAGGCGCTAGTAGCCTTCACTCACTCCAGCTAACACTACCACACACGCCAATAACAACCACCCACACCATTATATGCCACAAACCGTGACATAGATACACTTACTCCACTTGTTTGTGCTGGCGAAAGACAGCTCAACAGATTCATCTATTGATAGGTGCCACCATCATTCCACATAACTCCCCCAAAAAAATCTCCCCGGACGGCAAGCCGCCTTCATTACCCTGATCTCTTTTTTCCCCTACATTCTGAGCAAATCTCGCACCGTGAGAGTACGGTAACCCTCAGTAAAAACACTCCCCACCTAGTCCCATAAATAGTCCTATTCCTACACATCGTACGAAAAATCGTTGCTGCCAGTACCCGCTTACGCACCTCCCACGCAGCCGACGCCCTCATGCTCCAGGATTTGTATACATAATCTACCATCACATATTCCAGTCCACGCGCCGCACCTTCCTCTACCCCCGCCTCCCAATCCAAACTCAGCGCCCTTTTTCCGTAATTAGTGTGTAAATAATGAATAATGTAATATTGTTTAAAAAATGTAGTGTTGGTGTGACTTCTAGAAAATTTTCTAGCGACAAGAGAACCAACACACCAGTTGGGAGTGGCGTCAAAATATGGAGAGCTTGAGCTTGATTGACCAGAGCGTCGCTAAGATGGGGAAGGAAGAAGGATGGGTAAGGATGGAAATTGGGAAATAGGTGGGGGGGGAGAGGGGGAGGTTAGGGTTATAAAGGTAAGTGGCCTATCCACTTTGGCGCAACATAATAAGTGTGTGTGTATGTAGAGTAATACATAAGTAAATTTTATGAGGAGGATATGCCTTCACCCCATCAGTTGCACACAGGTATACTACTGTATCACAGCATGACACTGAGTTGGGAGAATGCATACTATTTATAGTAATTTTTTTTTTTTTTTTTTTTTTTTCGGGAAAGGCTGCCGCAAAAGGTGGTAGTTTCTGGGCATTCGGTGTTGATGGTGGTTAGCCCGGTACTGGAGGAGCAGTTTCAATAGGTGGTAGTTGTAGGGCTTTTGATGTTGTTGGTAGCTAGCCCGGAGTTGTTCAAGCAGTTTCTGAGGTGGTGTCCTAAAATAGGAAGGTCATAGGTGTTACAATGGTAATTGTAATATGTAGTTTGGAGAAGGTAGGTCACCCATAAATGGGGAGTATTTATCTATGTTGTTGAACATAGACTGGGACTGGTGGTACCCACTCTTCTGGTTCGACGGGAGATCACTCAGGATTCTGGGTCGTGGGTAGTTGTCATTGTGGATGTAGCGCCTAACTCTTTGCTGCAGAGTCATTCTTTGGGTTCGGTGGGGAGGTGTGGTGATGACATAGTCGGTTGTGTTTACCGGTTGTGGGGGGTGTTCTCTATCCGGTACATATAATTCTTGCATGTCGTATAGCTGTCTTTTCGCTAGTTTATCTATCCTTACATTAATTGCATCGAGTTCTTGTTGTATATGTAGGTCTTCAGTTCTGATTCTGTCTCTTAATCTGGTCCCAGTGATAAGCGGAGGCTTTGTTCTGGACTCGTTGAAGCCGCAGCCTGTTGGTTTTAGTTGTAAGTGATAGTGGTACGCAAGGATATTCCAACAGTGGTCTGATCATCATCTTGTAGAGGTGCTTCTTGATGTGGGGTGGTGCTTCTTTGAATCTGAATAGTTGGCTGAGGCGGCTTTAGCTAGATTCACTTTTTTGAGATGTGAGAAGTGGAGTTAAGTAATCTGTCGATCTCATATCCCAGGATTTTGTTAGGGTTTCTGATACCGACCCGTGATCCTCTTATGGAGATACCTCCTTTGTCTTCTATGGTTTCTGGGAGACAGCCAATGGTGCTAATGAGGACTTTTTCTGGGTTAGTTGTGATTCTCCACTTTTCTCCCAATTAGCAGTTCTTCGTAATTCTTCATTCATTTTCGCTATTACTCTCCTGTATTTTGTTGCACCTGTTATGGGGCGGATGACACAACATAAATCACGTCGTCTGCAAATTGGGTGATGATGGTGTCATTATGTTCTGGTTGCGGGAGGTCATTTACATAGATATTGAAGAGAATGGGGCTAAGGCATGAGCCTTGAGGTACTCCAGCTGTTGGGGTGAAAGGGACTGCCGATTTGCCATTAAAGTTGGGGATGATTCTTCGGCCTGTTAGGAAATTGAATATTAGCCTGAGAAAGGTCCAGTTATGATCTGGTAGATCAGCAAGTTTAAATATAAGCCCATCGTGCCAGAGGCTGTCGAAGGCTTTGTGAACATCCCTCGTTGCAATTAGGGCCAGGTGTCCTTGATTCCTCAGGCTTACAGCAGCATCATAGATGATGTTGATAGCATGCTGCGTTCCACGATGGGACCTGAAACCAAACTTTTTTTCTGAGAAAAGGTGATTAAATTCAATGTAGTAGTTCAGTCTATTGGAAATGATTTTCTCAAAGACTTTGCCAGCGACTTCTAGTAGAGAGATAGGTCTGTAATTTTCTGGGTTACGGGTGTCCTTATTGGGTTTAGAGATGAAGATCATCTTAGCTGTTTTAAATGATGTAGGAAGTAGCCAGACGCCAGGATAGCATTTAAGATGTTTAATAGGGACATCTTGCAATTACGGGGTAGGTATTTTATCTGTTTTACTGTTATGCCTGAGGGTCAGGGGCCTTATTTCTCATTCGTCCAATGACTTGGGTCATTTCCTTAAGGATGATTGGCCTTGTGAGAGGGTGCTCTGGTTCAAGAGAAGATGTATCAATTGTTAATATTGGCTGGAAGTCTTCCCGGTTCTCGTCACGCCACTGATTGACCCACACGTAATGGTTGTTGTTAAATCTTCTGCTGACATTGTGAGATAGAATTTTCTTCCACACCTCTCTCATCAAATCAACTTGATCCTGTGGGTCATCGAGTAGGTGGTCACCTCCTCGCCAACGTCATTAGTGAATGAGTGTGTGAGGAGTTGAGTGGGTGAGTGCTTAGCCCCAGTAGTCTGCGGATCTTGCTCCAGAATCGTTCTGGTTGTCGTTTATACTGATTAGCTTGCAGCACAAGGTATTTCCATAGGTCTCTTTTGTGCTGAGTGATTAGGGTTGTTAATTCCCTTCTCATTCTTAGGAGTACATCGCGAGTGGGCTGGCCTGAGAGGAGGTTCCTTCTACATTCAGCTTGATAATTGTTCATTCTGTCTTTTATTTCTCTAGTTGGTTTGTACTGTTGGTAAACCCTGGAGGTGGTTAGTTGGCAGCATGCTTCAGTGGCCTCGGTGATTCTATTGTGCAGAGATGTGATCGCCACATCTATTGCAGTGGAGGGTTGGTTGTCAAGAAGAATAGTCTGGTCGTTTGCTAGGTAATCCCTGAAGGGGTCGAAGCCAAGTGTTTTCAGGTTGGGTTTAGGGCGGATGGGTGTGCGGAATGGGGTGGATTGTAGCTTAATTATGACAGGGATATGGTCAGAGCCGACGTTGCCGCCCGGGGACACTTTGCAGTGAAACAGATCGCAGTCCCTGTTGGTGAGTACTATGTCAGGAGTCCTGGGTGGGGGCCCACATATGATTTAAAGAATGGGCCCTGGAAGATAGATTTCTTGCCGCCATTAGGTTGAAGAGTTGTTTCCTTTATGGTCACCCTGCGGGAGGGCGGCGCCACAGTTAAAGAGGGCGGGGTGGTGGGCATTGAAATCACCTGCGAGGACTGTAGGGACGTTTCGGCTGAGTAATCTATGTAAGGGGATAGACTCAATGTACGGCTGTCTGGGGGGAAAGTAGCCTGTTCCACTACGAGTCGGCCATATGAGGTCAGCAGTTCTATTGCTAGGATGTTGTCCTCTTCGACATGGATGTTACGGAATTCATATCCCCGCTTCACAAGGATGGCTACTCCACTATAAGGTCCTCTGGATTTCTCTAGTGTTGAGTAACCGGGGAGTTTTATGTGTTGGTCAGGTCTGGCTGCTGTTTCGTTGAGGAGGATAATGTCTGGGTTGTGGTTACACAACTCTATTTCAAAAAGGTAGCGGTTGTTGAAGAAGTGGTGAATGTTGATTTGCAGAATTGTGATCCCCATTATTTTACGTGCTTAGGTGTATAGCTGCAAGCAGAGGAGGTACGTTTGGAGGTGCAGTCCCGATGGGGTTGGTTGCGCCTGCCAGTGTGTTTCAGAGGGGTAGGGAGGGTATACTCCTGGGTGTTTACCTGCGAGAATAGAGAGGCTTCATCGCTGCTATTGGTAATGGTAACATCAGGTGACAAATCAGACTCATTCTCTGATCCCGAACTCATGTCCGAGTCTGTGTCCCTCGGGTGTACTGGGGTCTCAGAACTGCCGTTGCTTGAAATAGGGGACACTGGTTCTTGGTGTTGGAGGTCTAGTTCATCAAGACTATCTAGTTGCCCAGTGACTGTCTCCCTCTGAGTAGCGTGGGAGCCTGGGCGGTCAGTTTGGTCATCCTCAATGACGGTGGGTTCTGAACCTGTGTGGTCAGTTAGGTCAGCCACATTGGCGGGAGTTCTGGACCTGTGTGGTCAGTTAGGTTAGCCTCAAAGGCGGTAGATTGTGCAACAGCTTCCGTAACCGGTGCCGGGATCGTCACTTCCTGCGAGGGCTGGTTGGTAGGGGCCAGAGTTTGTGGGGAAGATCCCATATGAGATCGCACTATGTCTGGATATTGTATGACTATGGAACCATTGGCTTCAAACAAGGCATTGATGAGGGTGCAGAATAGCCGGTCATCACCCTTTGCTAGTTCCTTTGCTATCAAATAGAAGGCAGTGCTCTTCATTACTCCCTCTTGGATGGGGCCAGGGGAATAGGGTAGAAAGGTGTGCCTTGAGCTTGGGGTGGGCTAGGAGTAGGGTAGGTTGGAGTTGGATGGGGTGGGTGGGATATTGGTTGGTTCCAGGCATTGTTGGTTGAAGTGGTAGCAGTGGGGGCACTGGCATTGTTGGATGAAGAGGTAGCAGTGGAGGCACTGCCAGAGCTTGGTAGGCTGGGGAAGGCTCCTTGGGATACAATGGGAGGTGACTGATCAGTGTTTCTGTTATTCAGTGCTGACTTCCTGTTGTCCAGGATTTTCTGAATTGCAGCCTTCCTGATGGGGCAGCCAGGGGAGACAACGTGGTGCTTATCGCCACAGAGGATGCACTTGGGTTTGCTCCTGTTGGGGCATTCCCTATGAACATGTTCTCCAGCACAGATACTGCAAATGGTTTGCTCCTTGTTGCATTTGTTGGTGTTATGCCCAAACTGGTAGCATCTGTAGCATTGGGTAATTGGGACAAACCTTTCCATACTCACTTGAGCAGGTGTGCATTTCATGCCAAAACATTTCAGGCCTTGTTCACAAACAAGCTTGGCCTCATCAGGAGTCTCAAGAATGAGCTTCAGCGATTGTTGGTTGGCCGCATTCCTGTTGAATTTGTATGCCTGGAGAACCTTGAACTCATTTTCCTGGTTGATCTCCTCAACGAGTTCATCAGCAGTATGCTCACGCATGATGCTGTTGATGCGTGCAACGAACACAGAGCGCTGTGCCTGGAAGTTGTCAGGAGGAATGGGAGTGACTCCTTCATTGGCGAGTTTGTCAAGAACATTCCTCTTTAGTAGGTGCAATAGTTCCTCTTCCGAAGAGAGCAGTAGAATTGCACCAGCATAGGTATCAAAGATATCCACTGGTGCCACCGTGGCATTACATGCGAATGCAGTCAAGTATTTCTCTTTTGGACTTCTTGTCACCAGTGACACGAAGTCTGACTCTTATATTAGGCATGTTGCCTTGGTAATTTACAGCTGACACAGATAATATGCTGGAAAGAAATTAATTACCTGTGAAAGTGTCATCCTACTTCAGCTGACTTATGAAGGTCAGCCCCTAAGATAGCCTACCCTCGAGGAGGTGAGGGGGATGGGGCCCAAGGCAAAGATCGACCGGATTTTAAAAAACACACAGGCCACCGGATGGTCAAAATGCCTTGTTTTAAATCGCCAAAAGGCGAAGTTGCCGAAAAATAAGAAGACAGGAAAGGCAGAAGGACAGCAGTGTGTAGAGAGTGTTCTGTGGATAGGCCAGTGTAGTGGTTTGGGTGATGGGGGGGTAGGATGGGGCAGGATAAGGTGGGGGGATGGGGGGGTAGAGAGGAGGAACAAGCAGGCTAGTCACCGCCTTACCCTCTTGAAGGGATGGGGCTCGAAGTGACAGCAAGCAAGTTTTCCTCTCCGCTCTGGTCAGCAGGAGGATCAGTAGTAGCTGGAGGATCAGTGTTCAGAGCAGCTGGGAGCGTCCTCTCTCGACTGCAGCAGGGCAGCTGGAGGATCGATGTTCAGAGCAGCTAAGACGACGTCCGTGTGTCGTGTGTCGTGTGTATGTGTGTCAATATGGAGAGTGTAATACAGGAAAATCGGGTTTAATAACGATCTTTATTTCTAAAAGTACATGTACAAGGTATACAGGTGTAGCTGACATCAATGACATACTACTATATAGAAAGCCGCTTGTTAAGCTGAGCATTTCAGGCAAATTAGGTCAGTTTTGTTACAGGATGCGACCCACACCAGTCGTCTAACACTCAGGTACCTATTTTACTGATGGTGAACAAGAACAACCAGTGATGGGAAACATGCCCAATGTTTCTACCCTTGCCGGGAATCGAACCCGGACACTCACCGTGTGAAGCAAGAGCTTTTGCCACCAGGCCACGGGCTACAGTATCGGCGTGAATGGTGGACAATGAAATAAGTAAACGTTCTGGGCTCCTGTAATTGTGAAATTCAAGAGTGACTCAACTATAATGAAGCTGGTAAGTGGAATATAAAGAGATGGGACGTTGTCTGGAATTGTGGTACACCTCATGTATGTAAGCTTCCCAGTTAATTCTAAAAGAGATTAATATATTGGCCAACTTCTAGTATATCTATCTGTTAGGGAAGTGTTAGGATGTGGGACCCAAGTAATATTTGGGATGTGTTTCTTTAATTTGTATTTATAAATAGTTAATTGTTTGATATAAAAAGTGGTATATGTAATTTGTGTACATTCTCTCTATATCTTCTATAAATGTGGTGTATATTTTGTGGTCCAAACCACTATTTAGTAAAGTCAGGTGATTATAATCCATATACAGTTCATCAACATAATTTACCGGTGTTACCTATTTAAATTTAATAATTCATAACTAATTAATGGTCCAACCTTTGTGACAGTGGGTGGGTGGGTATCGAAGTAAGAATACTGTTGCGACCCAGTGTCCCTGAAATCCTACCCATCTCCGAGGTACTACTAATATGATAATATCCATAAGTGTTATGTCTGTTTTAGCTGTCCCCTTCCCTAATTATGTGTGTGTAATAATTCAGGACTGTGTCTGTAAACTTCATACACATAATTTCTCACATATACGTAGGTTGTTGGTCCTTTTCTGACCCATATGTGATCAGTGAAGATCATGTAAATTAATTAAATAAGTAAATGTGACTTGACTGAAGGAAGTGGTTTATTGAGTCTATATAAATTTTAAACAATATTTTTTAATTAATGTGTATTTGTGTAATTGCCTTACATAATTGTGAACATGCTAAGCCCGGAGGGGCTAGGATTGTAATTTCCGTAAATAATTAATTTGCTAAGCAAAAAAAATGGCTAGGATAGATTAAAAAAAATAATAATTATATAGTGTGTCAGTGTATTATTTGTGTAAACCGATGTTTATTGTTTGAGGTCTGATTCATATATGAACCATGGATGACTAACCAATTTTTTTTTATTATTTTTTTTAAAAGTCTATGTACAAATCATACATTACAATAGTATACAATGAAAATCCAAAAGAACAACATCAACTAACCAAAAACAGCCACATAGGAAAAGTCTATGCACATGAAACTGATTAATACACATCATTAAATACCCCTTGTCTTCCCTACAAACCCTCCCCCCACACTACATAAACCCCATGTTCATGATCAAGGGTTCAAAACAATGTACATACAAATCCAGAATGTAACACTTGAGCCATGTCCATCGTCAACAATCCTTCACCAATACATACCCTAGAAATGCCATCACATATATTGATTTTTTAGAAGACCAATGATATTTCCAAAACATGATTTTTCTTACGTACTGTCTATACACAAAACAAAACATATAATAGTCAATAATGAATGCACACATTTACATTCCAATGTGTACAAGTTATAATAAATATATGTACCCCCTAGCCTGAAACCACTTTCCTCTAGCATTGTAGTGGATACATAAATACAACTCTATTATACTACCAACACTATCTAATATTGACGTCACGCCAACAACAACCAATGAGCGCTCACCACCACCTCACACCTCTACCAAGAACCAATCAGCTGCCTCCTTGCCAGTCTCGCCACAACCACCTTCCACCAATGAGAAGCCTTCATCTCCTCCTACACCGAACCAATCAGAGACTTCGTCTTCCAGCACTTCCACTCCGTCACTACCACCATGTACTATGCATGGTGTCAGATATTGGACTACTCAATTTCCCACAACAATGATGCCCACTGAGCTTAATCAACGTCTCCAAGAAGGAACTGTCATGTTCACCTGTACTGCCACTCCACTCAATACCATTGACGACATTATACATGACCTTCAGCATCCTATGCTACAACGTCCAATTAAATTGAAACACATCTCACTACGACTGTTCGCCTCACTCGTCAATGGAACGTATCAGTGATTTCTCCTACAATATTAATCGACCCTAATACTGCTGCCTTCTGTGCCTCTCCCACCGCCGCCTGCCAGCCTCCTACAGTACAAGTACACCCGCCTCATCAGCTGATACAACTCGTCTCAGCATCACACACACCTATCAACAACGCCTGCAGTTCATCTGCACATGTCGCCTGCAGTTTATCTGCACATGTCGCCCAGAGTGGACGTGCCACTCATCTGTACATTCCCACCTCCTACCCTTCCCAAACCTTTTCCCATATTTCTATCCTTACCCATCCTTCTTCCATCCCCATCTTACCCAACCCAGCTCCAGCTCCAGCTCTATTATGGTAGATTCCCTACCGACACCCCTACAAATTATGTACAACATGAAAGGTAACAACGTCTACTCACGTAGACGTATCAATAATAACACTAAGAACCACTGAACAGCACCACACACAAGAATGACATATTACATACAATACGTAAATATGGCTCACATAATACAACACACAAATATTAAGTAAAATATTACACATCTTCAAGAAACACCAAGTACACGAATGCCAGAAACATTCGTATTCCTCATATCAAAGTCATCACAATTACATACAGATTTAGACTTTAAAAACTGCCGAAACAAACCCATCATCTAACAAAACACTTAATCGTGCACAGATATCCCATAGTAACACCACCGTAACTCTGTTTTTCATAACATTGAGATGACATCAGATGCACATATGCAACCACTCAATCGTCCCTTACCATAGGAATGCTGCTATACCGTATTTAAACAACCTCCTCACACCAAGGGAAATGCACAGGACAGGACAAACCCTCAATATCCCCTTACTGACCCCCCCTTTTTCAACCCTATTCCTCCTCGCATACTTTCCTCTGCTCTAGTCATACGTCCCCACCCGAGTCAGGTGTATGTAGTCCTCCGTGCCCTTTATCGGCCCCCCCCGTCCAAACCCCACACACACCTCTATTTCACCTATCCCCCGATCAATCACCCCTGTCAGCCACCCACTCCACCTGTAGCCTGGACGTCCAGCCCCCTTGTTAGACCCCCCTATAGATCCCCCATACTTATGTTCCTGTACCCCACCGCGAAAGCCAACTCCCATACCCTACCATACACCACCCTATTCCTACACTTGGTGTGATACATGCATGCCGCCAAAGCCCTCATCCTCTCCCTGTTACTCTTCTCCCGTAATCTCCATGCTCCACACATGTAATCTATCATACAATACATAATCCCCCTCCTTTCTCTATGCCCCACTCCCCCTATATCCAGGTATATTGCTCTTAGCATTGAAACGCCACCACCTCCCAACCAACGAATGATTCCACCCAACCATTTCCTCACCTCCCCCAATGCTTCGCAAAAATACACCACATGCAATGCCGACTCCATCATGCCACACTTCTCACACCTACCATTCTGCACTAAACCCATGGCGAAGCGAAGCCACCACCCCATGCATGAATCTGTACATATGCTCCCTGTCCCTTTCCCTCAACCTTAATTCCCTGAACCCCTCCCAAATGCTTCTCTAGTCATATGTGGGGTACACCGCTGCCCCCTCCACCACCTCTTTCCCATTCCCCACTCGTACCATTACACCTGTCCATAGTTTGTGAGGTTCCGCCATCACCATCAAATTTCTCAACATACCCCTGCAATAAGACAAGTCCTTCCTGCCCCACCACTCCCCAACCTCCCTCAGCACCCCCCCACCCCATCCTCTCCACACCTCCCCAGTCCCCCCCTTCTCACCATGCATCTTCTAACAAATGCACATATAAGTCTACGTTCCACCCAAATCAACCCTAAACCTCCCCGCCTGACACTGTTTCACACAATTTCCTTCCTAAGCCAATGGCGCCCATATGTACCGAGACACCCTACCCTCCAGCTCCCTCACATCCTCTGTCCTTAATGGATACACGACTGCCAAATGCCACAATCTACTATAAACCAAGCGGTTTACAACAATCACCCTCTGCCCCAAGGTCAGGTCCCCTGCCCTCCAACTATTAATACGATCCTTCGCCCCCTGCACGACCCTACACGAATTTACTTCCCTAGCCATGGCCCCCTCCCTCATGAATATGATCTCACATATTTTGACGCTATCCACGATGAGCCACCCAAACCCTCGTGCCAATCTCCCGCCCACCCACGTCCCCACCTCCATCAACTTCGACTTTCCTTCGTTCACCCTCATTCCCGTCGCCGAACAAAACAACCTTAGAACCCTCCCCACCCACTCTAAGTCCTTCCTACTACCCACAAGCACCGTAGTGTCATCCACGTACCCCACGATGCCTGCCTGTCCTCCCACCTCCACTACCCCTCCCTCCCTATCCCCTCCCCCACTAACCTGTAAAACGGGTCCTGCAGACAGGCGAACAGAATTTGCGACAGGGGACAACCCTGCCGCAGCCCTCTGTTCATCTTTACCACGCTCCCTAACCTTCCATTCACCTGAATCCTTACGCTCGCCCCCCATACAAAGACCGTACCCATTTAACCACTTCCCCCCCAAATCCCTGTCGTCGCATAATCTCTAGCAGCACATCCCTATTCACACTGTCGTAAGCCCCCCTCCAGTCCAATGTCAACACTCCTCCCCCCCACACCTATCTATAAACTCCTTAATCCTTTCCTGCCCCCTGGTCACTCCCCTGCCCGGTATTCCCCCCTGCCCCTCTTCAATCACTCTCTCCACCACCTGTTTTAATCTGTTACCCAAAATCTTCACAAATATTTTATAGTCAACATTCATTAACATCAATGGCCTGTAATTACCGACCATGTTCCCCGCCTTCCCCTTCTTCACTAAAACCACCACCCCCATACCCATTTCCCTCCCCATCACCCCTCCCACCTTCATACAGTTCATCACCCCAGTGACACATTCCCGCAAAGCACACCAGTTCTCCCTGTAAAATTCATTTGCAATCCCATCTATTCCTGGTGCCTTTCCTTTGCTGAGACCATCCACTGCCTCCCACACCTCATCCTCCAACCCCCTCCTGTCCTCCTCCCCATCCTCTCCTTAACACCTCTCTGTAGCAACATCCCCTCCACTCCCTTTATCTCTATGTTTTCCAAATATTTGGCAACCCATTTATCAGCATACACCCCCATTGCTTCCGTACCCCTTATCCACATTCCCCTCTCATATCTCCCTAGGTTCTCATCCACCTCAAAACACTCCACTGAAATTGCCTCACTATGTGCTCTGCACCTCCCCAATACATACCTTGAGGGTTTATCCCCCCACAGAACCTCCTCCAACCCAGCTTTCATCCTGCAAGCCCCAAATCTTTCATTCTGAATATCCCCTAATTGCTCCTTCAACTGCCTAATCTCCCCCGTCACCTTATAACCCCCACTGTCGTGACAGTCCTGCAACAACCCCTCAATATAATTTTGCAACCCGTACCTCCATGCCGCCTCCTCCCTTCCCAACCTCTGATAATACTGCTGGATGAGCTGCTTTCCCTCCTGTGCCCACCATTCCACTAAATTTCCCCCTCCCTTCCGCTTCTCCCCCCCCCCACCACCAGCTCGCAAAAGCCTCCCTCTGCTCTACTCCCGACAACAGCCTAGTATTCAACTTCCAATAGCTTTTATATTGTTTCGCTACCCCCAACCAATCCACCTCCACCAACACTCCCCTATGGTCAGAAAACCCCACATCTACTGTACGAACCCTTCCCACCTGCACACTCCCCGAAACATACATCCTATCTAGCCTAGCCCCGTATCCCCGCCTCACAAAAGTGTGCTCACCCACACCCCCCACCCCAATGTCATCCCTCAATCCCGCACTCCCCAACAAGTCCATCAGCTCCACCAACACGCAACCTGCACCCCTAGGCTCCACATCCTTCCTTCTGATCACGCAGTTGTAATCTCCACCTACAACTGCCACACCCGGCAAATCCCTAAACGCAAACACCATTGAGTCCCGCACAAATTCCTTCTTTACCTTCCCCGACCTGTCAGCTGGCATGTACACCCCATAAAACAGACGCGAACCCCACCCCAATCCCCTTCCACCCTGACAATCATACCCCCCCCCGCATTCCTCCCATGCCATTAGTCGAAAAGGGCTGGACTCTGCCACTGCCACTGCTGACCCACCCTTTAATTTCCCTGATGACCCCGCATAAACTCTATCCTTTCAAACTCAGCTCCCTTCCACACCTAAAGTTGTGTTCCTGTATGAATGCTACAGTCACTCCATACCTACGTAATGTACCCTCCACCCATGCTCGTTTAATTTCATCCCGTAATCCATTCACATTTATAGTTAAACACTGGAAATCACTTGTGACCACTTGCATACTACTCTCCTCTGCTGAGCGGTGCACCTCAACTGTCACCTGCTCAGTCTCCATGTATCCCTTACCTGTGTCCTCCTGGACCATACTTTCCACCAGCTTCACTGCCTCATTCAATTCAGCACTCACCTCCCCACTTAATACAGGCAAAGGGTCCTCCAATAAGCCTTGCAACACCTCCTCCAGTGGCTCCTCCTGTCTCATGCCCTCTGCATCACCACATCCACCAGGAACCGCCTTCTGCCCAGACCCCTGAGGCAATGTATGACATCTCTCCTCAGGGCCCTCCACTATTTCACTCCACAACCTTGTACTCCTCTCTGTGGCGACCGTTTTCTCGTTCTTTTGATGCTCCTCTCGTGCCATCTGCCCCCGTTGTCCTGCATCCGTCCTCTGATGCGATCGCCTCATGCATTCTGCGGCTATGTGACCGTAAGCCCCACACAGCCTGCATGTTCTTTGTTGTCCCACATAAGTCACGTAAACTTGTGTGCGGAACTCAGGCAGGATGACATATGAGGGAATCGGTCTCCGAAGTGTCATCTTCAGTGAGAAGGACCCCTCAAACAGGCCCACCATGGGCCCCTCACTCCACGTCCCTGCTGTTACAGCATGTGTCGTTCCGTAGTCGCTGAAAACCTTGCTGATGTCCATCTGGTCAGACTCTAATGGCACGTTCTTGATCTTAACCCAAGTGTAGGTCCTTGAAACGTCCTTCAGTCTCACTTGCAGGCCGGTGCGCACAGTATACACCCGATCCTGATGCCGGTCGACCAACCTCTCATAAACGTCAGCTGTAAGGAGTTTCACAAACACCCTAGTAATGCCGTTCATTGCCACGCCGTACAAATCAGTCACCTCTATGTTGTACACGTCTTTCAGGATGCCTGGAAGAACAGTGGCTGCCGTAGCAGGCTGCAGTACTCCTGTGACCATGTCGATACAGACAGTATTTACTCTTCTTCTGCCGGCCGACGCCATTGTTGACTGAAAACCAAGTTGGCTCAGAGCGTCACCAGGGGTCAGCACCAGCACAGAGAACCACCTCAACCCACCAAGGCTGGGTGACGAATGTTCACATATACGTAGGTTGTTGGTCCTTTTCTGAAGCATATGTGATCAGTGAAGATCATGTAAATTAATTAAATAAATAAGTAAATGTGACTTGACTGAAGGAAGTGGTTTATTGAGTCATTATAAATTTAAAACAATATTTTTTAATTAATGTGTATTTGTGTAATTGCCTTACATAATTGTGAACATGCTAAGCCCGGAGGGGCTAGGATTGTAATTTCCGTAAATAATTAATTTGCTAAGCCAAAAAAATGGCTAGGATAGATTAAAAAAATAATAATAATTATATAAAGTGTGTCAGTGTATTATTTGTGTAAACCGATGTTTATTGTTTGAGGTCTGATTCATATATGAACCATGAATGACTAACCAAATTTATGTAAATGGTAAATCCATAGATATTAGAGCAATAAAAGCATCATTGAATGCTAAGAAAGGTCATGTAAATAGAGCATATAATAAGTGCTTGGAATTAATGAGTGAGGAAATTGTGAATACTTTTTTTTTTTTATTGAAAACTATACATGAATACATCAGAAACCAGATACACCGCGCAAAAGAACATCACCTTACATATCCCCGCTAACAACATATAGTTCACAGTCAGGAGCAGCTAGGACTTTCATTATGAACATAAACCTTAGAACAAAGTTCCACATATTACATGACAGTGAAACAAACCATTCCCTCCCATAGCGACCCCCCCCCCTCTGAGGACAGGACATCGAACAACTGGTCCCTCATACAGGACAATTTGAAACCTTAACACATAACTTATAACATACCAACCTATACCCTATCCCGTACCTTATCCCTGCATATTCTCACTATAAAATTGAAAACTTATATAATTCATACACCTAGTGCCGGTTAGCACCCAAATCACATCAAAGCAAATAACTTTACAAAATTATAACATGTAATGATAACACATAAGTGCGTGCCAAAGAGACACATGTACTTAGTATATTAACTACTTAGGAACTAGTTATTAATATATCCTCGTAAAGTTTCAGTTACACAATAAGCGTACAACACTTAATTAAGCTATACACATACATAAATATATGACAAGTACTATATAGGAATATTCATGCTTAGTAACATATCCAACCTTGTCAAAATATAGCAATGAGTTAATATATCATCATATATATGTGTCCTGACGCATCAGGTCATAGCCCGATGCACCTGAATATAAATGAGGAGGTTTACCTTTAAACCTGACATATCTCCCCCCCCCCCACAGATCGCAAAACACCCTGTTCGTTCATAGGATCCCTATCAATATCCTGTACTCCCCATACCCCACTGATCCCGCTCACACCGTTAGGTGACTTTTGTGTAACGTCCACCGAAACCTTTTTACAATTCCTCTGAGCTTTTTTTTTATTATTTAAAAGACAATTATATACAAAATCAACAGATACAACAATGCCATAACATAACCTGTAACACAGCTTATATAACTAAATAAGCGAACAAGAAATGCATAGATAATGAGATGTCAAGCCATCTCTTATGTTACCCCTTACATGTCTCACAATGACATGTGAAAATGCTCAATCCGACATATCAAATCGGAACAATAACAAATACATTTTGCGGAGGATTATATCATTTTGAATTTGAGAATCACTATTTGACAACCTTAATTTAAAAAGTACCATACAAAGAAAATTAACATAATGCAAAACAATGATGTTACAATCATTGAAAGATAATTATACTATAAACAGTGAATCTGAATTTATAATCCTCATATTTGTTTTAAATTTCATTTACAGGACAAATATATACAAAAGCAGTAGATACGACAATGCCATACCATGACCTGTAACACAGCGTATATAGCTAAATAAGCGTACCAGAAATGCATAAAAAATGAGACGTCAATCCATCTCTTATTTCTCCTTACATGTCTCACAGTGACATGTGAAAATTATCAATCCAACAAATCAAAACGGAACAATAATCAATACATTCACTGCCCGACCTTGGTCGCGAGCAGGTGTGCTGGCAAGGGTCTCTGGTGGACAGCGGCCACAACCTTTAGTTTCAAAATGGCGGCGACGTACTGGAGGCGGATAAACACTGTGTGTATTGAAGTGCTGGTAGGAGCTATCTACTCATCCAATGCAGAAGTATTATTGCCTGCTATAATTCGAGACGCTTATGGAATACCCACGGAAGATTTATATGGCGTAGCGCTAAATGGAGCCACTAGGGTATTTGTGAAATTTGTGACCAGTGGAGCATATGAACGAGTGGTTGACGCTTATCAGGAAAAGCGAATGGTCGTTAGTGAAGGCTTGGAGGTGAGGTTACGGGACGTGTCGGCTACGTATGTTTGGATCAGAATACATAATTTGCCATTTGAGGCCGATGCAGTTGATGTGAAGAGGGTCTTTCAGTCATATGGTGTGATACATGCCGCTAACATCGGGAGGTGGACCCAGGGGGCCTATGCTGGTATGCCGGAAGGGTCAGTCAGTCTCAAGATGACATTGAGGAGACCAATACCATCGTATGTTCTCCTGCTGGACTTCCGTACGCAAGTCTATGTTACGTACGTGGGGCAGGTGCGAACGTGTAGGCTATGTGGGCAGACGGGGCATATGGCTATGGCGTGTGACCGACGGGGGACACCAATCCAGCTACAACATGTTGCCACGATGCAGGAACAAGGGGAGACAACATTGATGGATGAGGCCGTACATCAACAGGAGCCAGCAGCTACGGGTGAGCTGATTAGTACTGGCAAGTGGAGTGACGTGGAGGAAGAGGTGGAGGTGGTTGTATCACTGCCACCAATGATGCAGCCGGATGAGGACCGTGGCTCCCGGGATCGTGAGGTGCGGGGAGAGGATGACGTATTGGTTAACTTATCTGGACCTCTCTTGGAAGATTTGCAGAGGATGCTAGATAGCCCGGCGCCGTGGCGGACGACTATGTGGAGGGTACCTACCGGAGATGGTGGCAAGGCCGGTGAAGTGCTGAATGGGCGTGTAAGTAAGGAGGCATGTGTTGGTATGGATGATCAGGTGCAGGTGTGTGTGGTTGAGGCAGAGGTACATAGGGTGTGTCGGATGTGAGTGGTGAGGAAGCAGGTGAGGTCATGGAGGTAGCGGAGGGATCCTGCAAGGGATCCAGTGGATCAGTGGAGGATGAGGTGTTGATGCCAGCTCAGAGAACTGGCAAGAAAGTATGGGCGGGTGTGGCTAAGGGCGGGAAAGGTGGGGTTAAGGGTAAGTCATGGGCGAGAGGGAGGTGGTTATGGTGGGGAGGACTAGTGATGAAGCTAGGTGGGTCTAGATTGGTGAAGCATCGTGGAAGCCTCCAATGAAACCTTCAAGTGTCTCTGTATGAACGTTAATGGCCTTCGGGCAGAGGTTAAACTGTTATGGGTGGAAGCAACTTTAAGGAGAGAGGGGATTGACGTATGCATCTTACAGGAACACAATTTTAAGTGTGGTAGGGAATTGTTGCTAAAGGGTTATAATTTATACACAGGGAGTACAGTGAATCTCAAGGGTGGGGTGTTGGTGGGCATTAGGGAGACCAGCCCTTTTAGTATGAGGTCTTGGGAGGAGGTAGGGGATGGGAGGATTGTGAGGGTTGATGGGGTATGGGGAGACATACCTGTTAGTTTTATTGGGGTTTATATGCCTGCTACCAATGTAAGGAGTGTGAAGGAAGCTTTTGTGCGTGATGTTTTAGTTTATGCTTTAAGGGGCTTGCCTGAGGTGGTAATAATAGCTGGTGATTGGAACTGTTTTATTCGGAAGCGTGATGTAGAGCCTCGGGGCTCGGGATGTGAACTTGCAGTTTTGAAGGATATGTTGGGGGCGGTGGGAGTCAAGGATGTGGTTGTGGGAAGGAGCATACTTGGTGGAGCATACTTTTTTTAGGAGAGGATATGCGGCACGACTAGATAGGGTTTATGTAGCGTCAGGTATAAGTGTAGGAGACGTGTGTCTTCTCGTTGTTGGGTTCTCTGATCACCATGGTGTAGTGGCGGTGTTGAGCTGGGTTGGGGCTGTCAAGATATATCCAGGTCATTGGAAATTGAATGTTCGTTTGTTACAGAGTGATGTGGATAGGAAGCTTTTGCGGACTGGTGGGGAGAGGTGTGGGGAAGGGCAGAGGGATAAGGGATGAGGTGAGGTGGTGGTCTTCACAGGCGAAGGAGGCGGTGAGGATTATTATCGGAGGGCCAGGGTGGAGGAGGCGGGTTATAGGTATGGTTTGCAACGTTACTTAGAAAGTCAGCTTAGATCTTGTTATGTAGGGGAGGGAGGAGGGGCATCAGGCAGAAATTAGTATGCTACGTGGGAGGTTAAGGGACATACAAAATGATAGATTCCATGGTCAGGGTCAGGTGTCAATTGGACGAGGTTTTATGGGGAGATAGGCCCTCGGGCACTGTTTTGAGGAGGTTTAGGAAAAGGAGAAAGGGTATGATTATCTCGCCATTGAAGGTTGAAGAAGACCTGGGAGGGTATCAGAAAGGGCAGGTGTTAAGTACAACTGATGGCATGTGGGTATGCGTGATGTTGGTTTCAGCAAAAGTTTAGGAGAGTGGTTGGGAGTGAGGCAAGTCGAAGGATCATTTTGAGGGATACAGGAACGTCTGGGGAGGAGGATAGGAAGGGGTTAGGAGGACGTATATCAGAGGGAGAAGTATGGCAGGCGGTGCAGGGATTAAGGTTAGGAAAGGCACCTGGGGTGGATGGCTTACCGGGAGATTTTATGTGTTACATTGGGAGGTGTTAAAGGATGTTTTAGTGCAGATCTTTAATTAAATGAAAGATAGGGATATATGGAGGAAGAGCAAAGGACAGGGGTGGTAGTGATGGTACAGAAGGGGAATGAAGGTGATAGGATGAAGGGCTATAGAGCTATACCGTTGTTATGCTCGGATTATAAGATCTTTGCGAAAATTCTGGCGAATCGAATAAAGAGGGTGTTGGAGAAGGTTTTAGATGATGGCAGCATGGTGTGCCGGGGCGAAGCATAAGGACTGGGCATAGAAGGATTAGGAGTTTGTGGATAACAAGAGGGGAGGAGGGGTGCTAGGTTTAGATTGGGAGACTGCATATGAGAGCGTAGATAGGGAATTTTTGTTTGGGGTTTTGTTGGGGTTGGGGTTTGTGGAAGAAATCGTGGGGTGGGTTAGGACTTATATGACCGGGCTTTGGCAAGGGTCCAGGTAAATGGGAAGTTGAGGGTTCAGGCGAGTTATGAAAGGGTTTGCGGCAGGGTTGTCCTCTGTCGCAAATCCTGTTTGGAGTTATGCAGGACCCTTTCTATAGACTGGTTAGGGAAGGGGTTTGGGATGGAGAGGTGGGTAGGGTTGTGAGTCGGGCATAGTGGATATGTCGATGATACAACCGTTCTGGTGGGTAGTAGTGAGGGCTTATTACATTTAATAGGATTGTGGGGATTTTGGGAAGTGACAGGTATGAGGTAAATAGGGTAAGTCAAGTTTGTTGGAAGTAGGTGCTGGGTGGGAAGGACGTTGACAGTAGGGCGGTTGGAAGTGAGTTGATAGGATTAAATTTAGGTGATATTCAGTCATGATAGGAATTGGCAAGAGAATTGAATTCGGTGGCGGTGACAGAGCTATAGATAGGTTGGAGCATTAGGTCTACAGAAGTAACACTGTTGCAAAGGACAGTGGTGGTAAATGTTTTTAGTATATAGCAAAATATGGTTTGTTGCTGCTGTATATCCTCTCCGGAGGGGTGATGTAGAGGTTGCTTGGGAGGGTTTTCGTTACATTTGGAGTCATGGGAGGCATTGGTTGGGCAGGGGGGGTGACTACTGGGTTGGGGTTGGGGTTGATACCGCTACATAACAGGCTTAAAGTATTTTGTTAGCAAGAATATGTGGTAGGTGGGGGGACAGGGGGCAGGAGGGTGAATGGGGTCATGCACGAGGTACGTAGGTGGTGGGGGGTAGGGATCTGTTGAGATGTGAGGCTATGTTGAGGTTACTCCTTTTTGTTAGGGGGCCTGGGAGGGTTAAAGTAGGCGTGTTGGATAGAGTGGGGGGGGAGGTGTGGTGCAGAGTGCAGGTATTTATCCTATGTATAATGGGAAATTAACATGGCGTTGGATGAAGAAGTTGCGGAATACCACCAGGAGTGCTGAAACGTTATAGGTTTTTATTGGGTATTTTACTGAGCGTGCACAGTTGTTTAGAATGGGCATTATTAGGGATGGGTTGTGTGGATCATGTGGGGTCCTGGACACGCGATCACACTTGTATTTCTGTGATACGTTGGTGGGGTCAGGGAATGGTTTAGTGGGGGATTAAGGAGGGTGGGAGCGGGGCCAGATGACCTGAGGGCTTTTGTGTTTGGACGTGGGGCTTTCCAGAGGACGCTGGTAGGGCGGTAGTTTACGGTGGTCGAGTATATACATATTTGTGGTATGCGGAGGCTCCAGAGCACAGCGTATCCGAGCGTTGGCAGTAGGTATATATAGGTCTGTGAGAAATCAGGTATATATGCGGGACATGGCATAAAGCTGTCTCTCAGGGTTATAGGAATTGACTATAGGTATTCTGTTGGGGAGGAGGGGATGGGGAGTTACCTCATTAAAGGGCTGGTCGAAAAAAGGGGTATGGTCAGGAGTGTCTGGACAGGGTGGATATGGAGGTGACATGGCTAGGGATGTGCATTCTCTCCGGTGTCACCTGATAGGGTGTCAACATGTTTCGTCCACCAGCCAGTGGTAAGAGGTCATGACATATATGTAATGTGTGGTGATGATGCAAGTTTGCAATCAGATGAACTTATGCGACTTAGACCGATGATTATGTTGTACTTTGTTGGTCGCACGTAATAACTGACTTAATGGTTAAGGGGAATATTAGGAAGACCGGGTTTAGGTGAGGTTGTGTTTTTGTACTCATGAGTGTTTTGTGTTATTTTAGCCTCAGTGTGAATTGGCGGATTGCGTGTTTTGGGGCCATTGACGACAGGTTACAGGTGTTCAGTAACATGTTTAATTTGTAGATTGTATACGGTGTAGGGAAAGCATCAAGACTTACATTGTTAGGTTTAATTTTCTAATTAGGTTGATGGCGAAAGCTGTGAACCGTATATCGTTTGTTTTCATTGTGATTAATATCTTTAAAGATTTATGAAGCCCTTTGATGTGGTATTAACATGGTTTGACGCCATAGTATAATTATATATAAAAAGAACGATGTTATTTTTGTAAGGTGATGAACTATTACCTGAGTTTACCGGGAGAAAATTTCCGGGGGTAAACCCTTTGCGGCCCAGTCTGTGACCAGGCCATGTGGACCAGAGCCTGATAAACCCAAAAGGCTGTTCCCTTGCTGGCCCACCAGTCCAACGTAGAACCACACCCCGGCTGGTCAGGTCCCGATTTTGGTGCCTGTCCAGTGCCTGCTTGAAGACAGCAGGGTTTGTTGGTATCCCCTGATGTATGCTGGGAGGCGGGTTTAAAAATCTTGGGCCTGACACTTATTGTGTTGTCCTCAACGTGCTAGTGGCACCCCTCTCTTCTTTGGGGGGATGTTACATCGCCTGCCGAGTCTTTTTGTTTCGTAGGGAGTGATTTTGTGTGCAAGTTTGGTACTAACCCGAGAATTTTCCACGTGTATAAAAAAGTTCTCTCCCGCCTGCTTCAAAGGGAGAAACAGGTTTAGAAATGCGTTCCCAGTAATTGGGTGGTTTAGGGGAAAGGGTGCCATGAAATTCTCTGAATTTTCAAGGTCAGTTTTCCCCCTTTCCTTTTAAAGGGTGCAGATTTTAAAGCAATTTCCCCCCCAGAAAAGAACAAGCGATTTGAAAAGTGTCAACATGGGCTTTGACCCCTGGTTTTAAGGGTTTTCAATCCATCCTGTCTTTTTCTAGCAGATGCGATTGCTAGGTGTTATGGCCTTGAAGGTAAACCCTTTTTGAAATCACCCCCTTTTCTTTGACATTAGTTTTCGCTCAATTGTGGGTTGGTTGTTTTTACCCAATGAGATTTTAATTTCCTCACTTTTCCGTTTTGAGAATTGAAATTTTTCATCATTGAACCTCATATTGTTTTCTGCAGCCCATTTAAAGTTTGGTTTTTTGTTTTTTGGAGTCTTGCAGTGTTTTTAACGGTGGACACTGTCATACATTTGGGGGCCCCCTGAAAGGAAGACATGGCCTGTGGCTTATTTTCCCTGTCTATGCCAATATGAGGATGGGAACAGGATGGGAGCGAATTTGGGGCCCTTGGGGGAACAAGCTTTTCACTTTAAAACTCCCCCCAGCCCCTTTCTCTGGGGACTACTACTCTTTGTGTTCTACTTGTTGGAAATTATAGATCCATCACCAATTTTTCCCCTTTTTCCTTTTTATTTTGCATTTTTTGCTATCACACCATGGTCACACTTGTCAAAGGTTTGGGGAAAATCTGTGATATAACATCTGCATTCTGTTTGTCCTCTAGAGCATCCGGACCTTGTCATAGTGGTCCGTAGTTTTGGGCAAAGGGGGGACTCTCCCCAAACCCATGCTGCCCTGGGTTTTGGGTTTATGGTTATCTAGATGGTGGCGATCTTGCCCCTTGAACCCTTTTCAAAGATTTTTATGATATGGGACGTTAAAAGGGTATTGGTTGAAATTTTTGCCCTTGGGGTTTTCTGCCGCCTTTGTGGGTGGGGAGCCCCAAGTATTGATTTTTTGATTTATTATGGGGGTGTTAGTGTTTGTATCGTCATGTTATTTTTTTATTATCACTGTTTTATTAATAAAAAAGAAAAAAAAAATCAATACAATTTGCTGAGAAATATCATATTGAATTTGAGAATCCCTTGAAAAAATTTAAATGAATTAAAAAAATATATAAATAAATATACCCACCCATAACAAGGCATTAATTTGCCAAGACAAATAACATAATCAAACAATGATTTAAACAGTGAAATAAATTGTACTATAAACAGTGAAACCGAATTATTTAACAAATTCACAAAAAAGAAAAATTTCCCGACCTATCACACAATCCCCATTTACTTAAAAACTATTTTATTCTAGTAAAACAGAACAGAATTTTATCATGCCTAGGGTGACACCTAAATATTATTTTGTTTTTATAAAAACATATATATACAAAATGTTCCAATGGATATCATTACATTATGAACTACAACAATATACAATAATTAAATACTTCCCAACATGTAAACAATATAAAAAAATTTTAATAATTAAAATAAACAGAACCAGGCCATTCTACCATAATACGTATTATAACAAGATGAAATTACACAAGGCAAACAAAAATAATTAAATAAATTTACTTCCCAAATGTTAGGTGTACCCTATATCCGTAACAATCCTAGGATAGAACATCAAATCTCCTATAACAATCCCCCCTAATAAAAACCCCCCTAAACTCTAAAAGGAACACCCTCGAAAACAAAAATAAATATCAATATTCTCAGAAAAAATGGCTCGAACCCATGACAATGCATTAAAAAAAACAATTAACTAACTTCCACATTAAGTTTAATTTTAAATTTTTCCAAAAATTTTATTTAATATGTCCTTTACTACCATTATCTTTTCCCTCTGGTCAAACCATCTAACATACCCCACTTGAGTCCCAAAACCCTTTCTAAAAGTCACCACATCCAATCAATCATCATCCATGAAAATTTTATTGTCTTTAAAAGTCATAGAACTCATCTATAAATTGCACCCGTCACTCCCCCCCTCAAATCTATACCCAACAAACCTCAAGGGGCGCAGCCTCTGGGGGTGCGGGGGGCGGGGCCTATGACCCCCGCGACGCTTTACAGCACTTTTGGTTTTTCCAAAACAACATGGCGACAGCAGGGGAACTTTGAATACTGTCTGTGTTGACCTTGTGCGGGCGTTCTACACCCTGCAACGGCCCGGGGCTGTGTTACCGACGATATTACGAATGTGTATGGACTTGACAGAATTTGTATTTGCCCTGAATGGGGTGAAAAGGTCTTTTGGGAAACACTGACGGGAAAGTTTAGCTGATCAGATGAACCAGGGTCATGTATACACGGTCCATCTTTAGATACGATTGGGGACGTTTTTGCACACTTGGACGTTTTAAGAGGTCCCCTTGAAAAAGAGGACACGACAGTCCATGCGACGGTATGATACAACAAAACACCTGGAAAGTGGGGAGGACCTGATGGGCCCCTTTTAGGTGTTTTTTGAAAAGACGAAACCCTATACCGCCCCACGTTGTTCTCCCGACTTCAGGACCCAAGGACGTGAAAATGGGGCAGGGAGGCGTGTCACCTGTTGGCGCCCGATCATTGGCGGCTGACTGCATGAAGAGGCGGGACCCAGACAGGGTTTAGGAACAGTAGTGAAAGTGCAGGCACAAAAGAGGAACGGAAGGAGGGGGAAAGGAGAAGAGACGAAACTCTGGGGTGAGATTTGGGGAGGATCTGGGTG
>WNWK01021555.1:0-33925 GCA_009830355.1 Cherax destructor
AGCTCTGCCCACTTTGTAATGATGCCAAATACTGAATTAAATACGTATACAGTTGACCTCGCTTATGTCATGTTTCTATGTTATTAATATTGTTTATTATGTCATATAAGATGAATTGTGATAGATAAATAAGCCGTAGTGTTGATATTAGTGTCATATTGAAGGATTATCTTGTCTTGTCCCCAAACAAACTCCTGCCACTGCCGCCACTACTAGCCACATATGTAATGACATATTTTATTCATTCTAGAGTGTATATGAGGTTTCTATGTTATTTATATTGTTTATTATGTCATATTAGATGAATTGTGATAGATAAATAAGACGTATAGAGTTGATATTAGCATCATATTGAAGGAGTATTTTGTACTGTCTCCAAACAATACTCTCCTCCTGCCTTCAATAAAGGTATGTAATAGTGATTTAAATGTTCATTTATCCATTTCTTTAGTCATTTTATTTATTTCTCATTGTTTTGCATATGTAAAACTATAGTTAATCTTAAAAAATAATATTTTTTGTTGATATTTTTGTCTGGAACGGATTAATTGTATTTACATTAATTCTTATAGGAAATATTATTTCACTTTTAGGCCATTTCGCTTTTAGGCTGAGCTTCTGGAACGAATTATGGCCAATAAGCGAGGGTCCACTGTATTAGAAAAAAAATAAAAATGAAACTCCAACTTGATAACTTTATTTTAATTTGCATAACTCTAATATATTACAGAAAACAATAAAAAAGTAAAATACACATACAACAAGTTAAGCTTACAGAAAAATACATTAAATTCACCATCTTACATCGTTACAAAGTGAAGGAGCTAAATATGAGAGGGAGAGGCAAGCAGTAGCATTTAGTATCTGGTGAGTCATCATGGGTCGTGGATGTTAGCCATGGTGCTAATAAAATGTGTAATTATGTTAATACAGTGGAACCCCGGTTAACGAAAAAAATTCATTGCAGAAGCCTGCTCAAGTGCCATTACCGAACGAATTTACTTCCTTAAGAAAAAATGTCATTTAGGTTAGTCTATTTCAGACCCCCAAAATACACTTCCACAAGCACTTACAATATATACTTACATAATTGCATGATTTCCGGGGTGTTCGTTAACCGGGGTTCCACTGTATTAGTAATAAAGGTTATCTATCTATTGCATTTATTCCAAACTGATATCAGAAACACGATAAATATCCTAGAACTGTAATAAAGACGCTGAAATGAATAATACAGTGGTACCCGACTTACGATGGTCCCCAAACACACCCTTTTATGTAAGTTGATTTTTTAAATGCTTTTGTAAGTGTAATTTTGGGGTCTAAAAGGACTAGTCTATTTTACATCATTTCTTATGGAGATAAATTCGTTTGGTAATGGCACTTGAACAGCATTCTGGAATGAAAAATATCATAAGTCGGGGTACCACTGTATTGCCATATTATGTGAGTGGGGTAAGCAGCGGAGGCCGCCACTCTGGGATAAGATCATAAGATGTAAACGGTATTTACATCAGGGAAAACACTCCTAGATCACTCTTGTTATAATAATAATAATTTATAATAATTTATAAAATAATAATTTATAAAAATTTTATAATAATTTATAAAATAATAATTTATAATAATTTATAAAAATAAAAATTTTATAATAATTATAAAAATAATAATTTATAAAAATTAATAATTTTATAATAATTTATAAAAATAATAATTTATAATAATTTATAAAAATAATAATTTATAATAATTTATAAAAAATAATTTATAATAATTTATAAAAATAATAATTTATAATAATTTATAAAAATAATAATTTATAATAATTTATAAAAATAATAATTTATAAAAATAATAATTTATAATAATTTATAAAAATAATAATTTATAATAATTTATAAAAATAATAATTTATAATAATTTATAAAAATAATAATTTATAATAATTTATAAAAATAATAATTATTTTATTATTATTATTATTATGATTATTACTATCAGCATACCTTGTTCACAGATTTTAATCATTTCTTAAGCTGCCACGATACACCGAGAATGTAAACACATACGAACACACCAGCTAACCCCTTTACTATGAACTTCTTTTGTACTTCTTCCATTTTCCTCTTGTTTTTCCTCTTCCAAGAGGAAAAACAACAGGAAATTTGTACATTTATTGATAGTAATAGTATAATTATACAATATTTTATAGTGGGGTGAAGCGTCATGGGTAATCTTGGAGACTGTGAAAGCTAGTGTACTGAATGGCTGTAATAATGAGATTAAGATGCTTGATGCTGAGACGCTGTGCTGCCCGTTCATGACCCAAGTTCTCATACAGTATACAATAACAACTTAGTCAGAGAGCCCATCATAACTCTGAGTTGTCGGTAAACGAGTATGTCGGTAAGTGAGGAGACCTTTCTGGAGAAATACTTTGCTCACTGTAAATAAAGCATTTCCACGGTGTGTGTGTGTGTGTGTGTGCATGCCTGTGTGTATATATGTTTGTATGCTCATGTGCATGTGTATGTCTGTGTCTGTGTGTGCACCTCGTGTGTGTGTGCGCATGTACTCGTGTGGGTGTATGACCCACTTAATATTTGTATTTATAACTCATTAAAATTGTGACCAAATGTGGACGCTCATTATACTTTGTAATTTGTTCATGATTGTAACCATATACATATAGGAGTGTAGATGGTTCATTACCTTTGTAACTTGCCATGATTGTGACCAGATCTACCTGGAGTTTCATTACCTTTGTTATTAGTTCAGCTATCATAACTTTGGGGTCAAGTCCCTGGACCCATTATGTACCTCTGTAATCTTTTGACTACCGCCCACAGGATGGGTATGGAGTGCATAATAAAGATATTAAACTAACATTAGTGGTTTGAACAACTTCCCAGTGAGAATTGCATATATTTCTAGCACAATCCTTAAAAGAAAAGGCAAAACAATCACAAGACAAACTGAAAACTGCTGAGCCATGTAAACTTTCTGCTAGATGACTGCACAAATTTAAGTTACCCAATGGCGGCTACTACTATACCATGGTGGCTACTACTGTACCATGGTGGCTACTACTGTACCATGGCAGCTACTACCATACCATGGTGGCTACTACTGTACCATGGTGGCTACTACTGTACCATGGTAGCTACTACCATACCATGGTGGCTACTACTGTACCATGGTGGCTACTACTGTACCATGGTGGCTACTACTGTACCATAGTGGCTACTACTGTACCATGGCAGCTACTACTATACACTATGGCGACTACTACTGCACCACGGCGGCTACTACTGCACCACAGCAGCTACTACTGCACCACGGCGGCTACTACTGTACCATATTAAGTTTGCCTGAAATGCTTTGCATCCAAGGGGCTTTTGGCATGTACATTCAACTATTATATTCTTTTGTACACCTATGTATCATGTCAAAATAAAATTATTATTATTATTATTATTATTATGGTGGCTACTACTGTACCACGGCAGCTACTGCTGCACCATGGCGCTATACTTACCATGGAGCACTACTGTACCATGGTGGCTACTACTGTACCATGGTGGCTACTACTGTACCCATGACCATGGTGCTACTACTGTACCATGGTGGCTACTACTGTACCATGGTGGCTACTACTGTACCATGGTGGCTACTACTGTACCATGGTGGCTACTAGTGTACCATGGCAGCTACTACTGCACCATGGTGGCTGTAAACAGCCTTGCTGTCTGCATAAACAGCCATGCCGTCTGCCAGCTGAGTTCATATTTCGCACCAAGCTAGTTCCCATAGTTCCCGCCAGAGGGAAAGCCTGTAGGTATACCCACGTCAGCCTGCCCCGCCTTGTCCCTTTCTCACTTGGCACCCAGACATCACACAGTCAACAAGGCCTAACTCCTCTCTCTCTCACAGGCATGGCCCTCCGGGCCATGGCCACTAACACACAGCCTGTATACCCCGCACTTTATATTAATAAAGTAAAAGCCTCCGAAGCCTTTATCATTTCAACCATGCCTCCAAGACGCCAAATCAACAATTGATATAAACGGTGGAAGTGGTGGTCGCAGCTGTGTTTGCCCCAGAGGGAAGGAAGAGGAATGAAGTTTGTCTTCACTTCATCAGCCTACACAAGAAGCATCCGTCTCTCAAAGAGTTATCCTGATGTCGTGTCTGCAAATCTCAGCATCCAGACACAGGTACAAGCAGGATTCAGGCCGAAATTTGCTTAATTTCTCTGAGAAATGGCGTCAATGACTTCACGCCACAGCGTCCCACGCTGTTTCTCAGTCACGTGCTCAGCCTTTCAAGCATGTTCTGCTGTTGTTGTTCAGCTCAGCACGGCTCTTTCAGCATCAGAGGTGAGTTTGTGGTGATTTCAGCGTCTAGTGTGAGTGTTCCTCTCCGAGTTTGTAGGGTAGGTGGGGACGGCCAGGTTCCTCGCCTCTCACCCAGACACTCACGCTCGTCTCACACTCCACTCACCACTGCCCACTCCCTCTCTGCTGTTTTCTGTGAATTTCCATGTGAATTCTTGAAGAACTGTATATCCGAGTGTCTGAGGCCACTCGAAGCCACGTGGAGTAAGCCACGTGGGATGATCAGCAAGGCACGTGGATCCCCAAGCCACGTGGGGTGATCACAAGCCATGTGGGTTAAGCCAGACCTCCCAAGCCACATGCTGTGGTCTGCTCCCGCATCAACCCATGACGTCACCATGCTGCTGACGTCACGATGCTGCTGACTCCACTGATGTCACTCGCGATGTCACCCCATGACATCCATCACAACGTTACTCCAGGACGTCACCTCGCGACGTTACCCACGATGCTGCCGACTCCACGACGTCACTCCACTGATGTCACTCGCGATGTCACCCCATGACATCCCTCACGTCACTTCATGACGTCACCTCGCAACGTCTGCTGACTTCACTCACGATGTCACCCCATGACATCCCTCATGACATCACCTCGCGACATCTGATGCCACTCGCGATGTCACCCCATGACATCACCTTTCGACATCATGCCTGACATCACCCTATGATGTCACTTTCTAGTGTGAAGTGCATTTTATTTTCATTATTTTTGAGAAGTTTGAGAGAAGATATATGTTGAGTGTTCATTAATTCCTCTCAGTCAGTGTTCTCACATGTTCGAGTATTGCTTAGTGTCGATTTTTATACAGAAAAGCGTCATTTGCTAGTAAGCCATGTTGTACCACATGTAGTATGTGTGCAGTTTCTCGTGTGTCCTATGTAGCACCTGTGTGTTGCTTTGTCACCCGGTGTGACCCTGCGCCCCGCGCGCTTGACAGCTGACATTTGTCAAGTCCAGGCATCAGTTACGAGCGTCCGAGCACCTTGTACAGAAAGCTCTTATTGTTCGCCGCTCGTAGATGCCTCTGCTGAATCGTACCCGCGACGATTTTCCCATCGAGACCGTTCCACTTCACCTCCTAGACCGTCAGTCCAGTTATTTGTAGATGACAGCCCACTGCTGTAACTCAACTGTCGAGAGAGTGACACTTGTCAAGCCGCAGTTAAACCTGTTAGCAGGCGACTGTCAGCCTCGTGTCACAGCTTCAGTGAGCAGCCTGCACAAAGTTCATGTCACTTTGACTGGTAGCCCACTCACTGCAGTATGGTGTATGCTGTTACGACCTCCAGATGTTTTGTCGAGTCATCTCTGTCACGACTCACTCCACACTCTCCAGCAGCGACAACTCCAGCGACAGTACCAGTCAGTCGAGGAATGTCCTCCTGAGTCGCTTGCCTGCAGAAGTAGTCCTATCCTGTTGCGACTATTGACGATGCCTCACTCGAGGGCACCAGCAGGTTGTGCCCCAGGTTAAGTGAACCCTGCAGCGACTACTACGATGTCTGCTTCACCTACCAAAGGAGACCGTACCCTGTTACGTCACAGCTCAGCCACAGCTATGTCTCCCGTGTTGCAGTATGTGTCCAGACGCAGGAAGGCGTGCAGTGCTGCATCGATGCTCACTGCCTTAGACCACGAAGCACACCTTTTTTTTCTTCCCTCTCTGGAGGAAGTTTTTTTTTCCATGTCCATATGTTTATGTATATAATATGTACAGTGGACCCCGCCTAACGAACAAAATTAATTCCAGAAGCCTGCTCAAGTGCCATTACCGAACGAATTTACTCCCTTAAGAAATAATGTCAAGTAGGTTAGTCCATTTCAGACCCCCAAAAATACACTTACAAAAGCACTTACAATATTATACTTAAATAATTGTATGATTTCTGGGGTGTTCATTAGGTGGGGGTCCACTGTATTTTTCTTTCGTGTTCTGTGACCTGTTCTTGCGAGAGAGAGACCAGAGTTTTTTTTAATGCCATTCATGGTCGGGGTCGACCATGGGTGCGTGGCGCTCAGACATCACACATGGCCATGGCCCGCCAGGCCATGGCCACTAACACACAGCCTGTATACCCCGCACTTTATATTAATAAAGTAGAAGCCTCCAAAGCCTTTATCATTTCAACCATGCCTCCAAGATGCCAAATCAACAATTGATATATGGCTACTACTGTACAATGGCAGCTACTACTGTACCATGGTGGCTACTACTGCACCGTGGAGGCTACTACTGTACCATGGAGGCTACAACTGTACCATGGTGGCTACTACTGTACCATGGAGGCTACTACTGTACCATGGCGGCTACTACTGTACCATGGCGGCTACTACTGTACCATGGTGGCTGCTACTGTACCATGGTGGCTACTACTGTTCCTCGGCGGCTGCTACTGTGCCATGGTAGCTAATACTGTACCATGGCGGCTGCTACTGTGCCATGGTGGCTAATACTGTACCATGGCGGCTACTACTGTACCATAGTGGCTACTACTGTACCATGGTGGCTACTATTGTACCATGGTGGCTACTACTGTACAGTGGAATCCCGAGATTCAGCCGTAATCCATTCCAGGAGCTAAGCCTAAAGTTGAAAAAGCCTAAAGTCGAAGCAATATTTCCCACAAGAAATAATGTAAATCCAATTAATCCGTTCCACCCAAAAATATTCAAAAAAATTAATTTATTAAAGAATAAATACTATAGTTTTACATGCAGAAAACAATGAGAAATAAATATTACGCACAAATTTTAATGGATAAATGAACATTTAAATAAGTTTTACCTTCATTGAAGACTCTTGTTGGCGTATGAGAGAGGCAGGAGAGTTTGTTTGAAGGAAGGACAAGATAGTCCTTCATTATGACACTAATATCAACTCTACGGCTTATTTACCTATCAGAATTCATCTAAAATGACATAATAAACAATATTATTAATAACATAGAAACATGACATATACTCTAGAATGAATAAAATACGTCATTACGTATGTCACGACTGGTGTTGTGTTGTTGTTGGGTGTATAAGGGCCACTGACAGCATAAGCATAAGCGGCAGCAGAGGCGGCAGTGTTGTCAGTGACCCTATATACCTCAAACAACAATGGAGGAATTAAGTTTCGTGTCGTCATTTTTCTATCGCTTAACCCTTTAACTGTCCAAACGTAGATATACGTTTGTACGCGTACTGCTCCGAACGTAGATCTACGTTTTATTTTTCATTCCTTCAAATTTAGTGCAATAGGCCAGAGTCGCCTAGACATGAGAGAATGGGTCTGCGCCTCAGTGTGCAGTATTAAAAAATCTGGGACCACTTAGTACCTTGGGGGAGCACTAGTTCAATTGAGTGCCAGCTAGAGCAAATAATGTGGCAAACACCATGGTTTCAATGATGTCATGTCGCATTAACACTTCCCTTATAAGAGGAAAGTAAAAATAGGTTCGATAAATACATGAGTGGTTGTGGGTGGGTATGAGTTGGACCTGACTAGCTTGTGCTACTAGGTCTGATGCTGTGCACCTTCCTTCAGAGGATGTGACCTGACTAGGTGGGTCATTCGTCTAAGCTGAGGGGTGACATGGACTTGCCTTGCATGGGCCAGTAGGCCTTCTGCAGTGTTCCTTCTTTTTTATGTTCTTATATATTCGGCAGGCTTGCTTTGGCTGTCTCTGTGTCTATATCTCTGTCTATATCTCTGTCTGTCTATATCTCTGTCTGTCTATATCTCTCTGTCTGTCTATATCTCTCTGTCTGTCTATATCTCTCTGTCTGTCTATATCTCTCTGTCTGTCTATATCTCTCTGTCTGTCTATATCTCTCTGTCTGTCTATATCTCTCTGTCTGTCTATATCTGTCTATATCTCTCTGTCTGTCTATATCTGTCTATATCTCTGTCTGTCTATATCTGTCTATATCTCTCTGTCTGTCTATATCTCTCTGTCTGTCTATATCTCTCTGTCTGTCTATATCTCTCTGTCTGTCTATATCTCTCTGTCTGTCTATATCTCTCTGTCTGTCTATATCTCTCTGTCTGTCTATATCTCTCTGTCTGTCTATATCTCTCTGTCTGTCTATATCTCTCTGTCTGTCTATATCTCTCTGTCTGTCTATATCTCTGTCTGTCTATATCTCTGTCTGTCTATATCTCTGTCTGTCTATATCTCTGTCTGTCTATATCTCTGTCTGTCTATATCTCTGTCTGTCTATATCTCTGTCTGTCTATATCTCTGTCTGTCTATATCTCTGTCTGTCTATATCTCTGTCTGTCTATATCTCTGTCTGTCTATACGTATATATCTGTAATATCTCTCTCTCACATGTACACATAAGTACAGTTATTATACATAGTGTAAATTACCTAGGATAACCCAAAAATTCCAGGCAAAGTGCTATACGCATTGTCACTTCTGCATCGTGTATAATACCTGTTGGCTTACGAGCCGCACTCAGACTGAGACAAGCAGACGGAAAGACACACACACACAGGCAGACGGAAAGACACACACAGGCAGACGGAAAGACAGATAAGCAAAGCTAAACAGACAGACAGATAAGCAGAGCTAAACAGACAGACAGATAGACAGTGGAAACACGGAGAGGGTTCCCTGCTCCCATTCATCAATGTCATTGGGCTGTCAGTGTTATCTGACACTTGTCATAACACCATTCTTCAAGGAGTTTCATATACTCCAGGCACACACAGGCAGACAGAAAGACAGATAAGCAGAGCTAGACAGAGACATAGACAGATGGACAGATAGACAGTGAAAATAAAGCGAGGGTTCCCTGCGCACATTCATTCATCAATGTCATTGGGCTGTCAGTGTTATCTGACACTTGTCATAACACCATTCGTCAAGGAGTTTCATATTATACTCCAGGCCCACATAGGCAGGCAAACAAAGACAGATAAGCCGAGCTAGATGATGACATGATACACAGAAAATAGACAGATAATGCAGATATAAAGAGATAGATTGACAGACAGATAGATAGACAGACAGACAGATAGATAGACAGACAGACAGATAGGCAGATAGATACAGACAGTGAAAACAAAGCAAGGGTTCCTTGCACACATTCATTCATCAATGTCACTGCCTTATCAGTAGTTATCTGACAATTGTCAACACACCATTCTTCAAGGAGTTTCATATATATCCAGGATGTCTAAAACATTGCTGGGACCTATAAATACTTCGTATATATTTATAGACAATAGTAAATGACCATGGCAGGTGAAATTGTTCACCTGTTGGTGTCATTGTGATTATTTGAGTACTATTTCAGTACCTAATATTAGTGTTAGAACAAAGATTGGCTATGAAATCACAAGAACTATTATAAATTGTAATTACCAGAACATAAAAATTGTATAAATTAAAATAAAAATTAGAAAAAAAAGTATATCGGCATTACTTCTGCAAGTGGCAGGACATGATGTTGCCGTCAGGTGAGCATCCAGCACCAACTTGTCGGGCTTATATCTCGGTAAGTACTGGCACTAAAAAATTTTTTTTAGCCTATCCTGTTTATAAAAATGCGCTCTGAGTGAACGTAGATCTACGTGTGGACAGTTAAAGGGTTAATCGCTTAACTTACTTGCTACACTGTTAATGCTACACTTTATCACTGACTGGTGCTATAGCCTTTATCGACTTGTGCTGCTTTAGTATCGTACATATCATAGAATCACTGAATCACTGAAGAAGGCACATTCTCCCCTCTCTCTTCCTTCTCCACTTTGGTACTTTGCTTCAATTTCTTTCTTCAATTCTATCGTGTTTCTCACTTTCTTTACCAAAGGGCTGCCACTAGTAAGTTTCTTTGGGCCCAAGGTGGCTTATTTCACAGTCACAATCAATAAACAAGCCGTAAACACAATGAATTTACAGTGGACCCTCGGTTTTCATTCACCTCCAAACTCGAACAATTATGTAAGCGTATTTTCCTAAGTGCTTTTGTAAGTGTATTTTTGGGGGTCTGAGATGCCTAATCTAATTTACATTTGTCCTTATGGGAACAAATTCGTTCGGTAACAGCACTCAAACAGCATTCTGGAAAGAATTTTCGACGAAAACCGCGGGTCCACTGTATTGTGAAATGTTTGGTTGAGTGTGCAGGGTAATGTTCACTCAAGGATACACAAAGCTAGACTAGCTCATGATGCCTGCACGGGCAGGCGGACAGGTCTGGTACGCCAGCCGAAACATGGGGCACAGGCCGAAACTCGGGACAAAATTTAGCCGAAAAAAGCGGTCTAAACTCGAAGCGGCCGATACTCAGGGCAGCCGAAACTCAGGGTTCCACTGTCAGTTTTTTTGTATCTAATATTTTCTCTTCTCTTTGTTAGATATATTTAAAAAAAATATTAGGTTGCTTCCTTTCTTTTCATCTTTAATACATTTAAAACTGCATTTACACAGGAATGGTAGAGGGAGTGAGTAAGAGCATATATCAACACAAGTTTTTAAATATACAGTGAAAAGTAATGTTGCATTTACTTTTAATTCTAAAATTCTCAACTCAGGTTTACCAAAAAATTATAAGCTAACCATAAATGCACCAATTAATGATATACAAAAAAAATTAAATGAATTTAGTCAGAAAACAACTGAGAAAAAATCCAAAATCAGCCATAATCCTTATAAAGTAGACCCTTGAATTTCATTATTAATCCGTTTCAGAGAGTCCGCCGAAATTCAAAATTCACGATTTTCAAAACCATTTTCCCCATAAGAAATAATGTAAATCAAATTAATCCGTTCCAAACACCCAAAAGTATTAATTTTTTTTTTAAATTAAATGTACATTTATCTACACAGAAAACAATGAGACATGAAGAATCAAACAATAATAACTTGACACTTACATTTATTGAAGAGTTGTTGATGTGTGGAAGACGGGAGGAGGGAAGAGGATGGAAGAGTTACTATTGTTTGGTAGGGAAATCCCCTTCCATAAAGACTTCAGGTACCAAGTCCTTATCTGGGGTTACTTCCCTTCTTTGTTTTTTAATGCCACTAGAACCAGCTTGAGAGTCACTGGACCCCTGTCACTCAAAAAATTGTTCCAGAAAGGTCTGTTTCTGTCGTTTCCCTAAAATGAGACAAGACATTGTCATTGAACATGTCGCATACACGGGCAGCAACAGCTTTGTCAGGGTGATGTTCCTCCACAAATCTTTCCATCCTAGTGCACATTGCACACATCTCCTTAATCTCTGAAGAAAGCAACTTCTTCCCTCTCTTCCTCCTCCTCTGAAGCAATTTCCTGAGCTGTGGTCTGTTGCTGTTGCAGATTAAGGTCTAGCAGCTCTTCATTGTGGTCCTCCACCAACTCTTCCACATCCTTGCCACTAACCTCCAACCCCATGGACTTCCCCAATGCCACAATAGATTCCACAACTGGCATAGGGTTATCAGGGCCAGCCTCAAACCCTTCAAAATCTTTGTCAAGGACACATTCTGGCCACAATTTTCTCCAAGCAGAGTTCATCGTTCTGGAAGTCACTCCCTGCCAAGCCTTATCTATAAGGTTTATGCAATGGAGGATATTGAAGTGATCTTTCCAGAACTCTCTTAGGTTCAATTCAGAGTCTGAGGTTATGTCAAAGCGCCTTTGAAACATTGCTTTGGTGTAGAGTTTTTTGAAGTTTGAAATGATCTGTTGGTCCATGGGCTGGAGGAGAGGAGTGGTATTAGGGGGCAAGAACTTCAATGTGATGAAATTAAACTCCTTCACCATTTTCTCTTCAAAGTCTCGAGGATAAGCAGGAGCATTGTCCATTACCAGAAGGCACTTGAGTTCCAATTTATTTTCATTGAACCAATCAAGGAAAATGTCCCTCGTAACCCATGCCTTACTGTTAGCCTTCCACATCACATACAAATTAGCCTTCGCGAAACTGTTTTTCTTGAACACACTGGGATTTTCAGAGTGATTCACCAGTAAAGGCTTCACTTTGAAATCCCCACTAGCATTACCACACATGAGAGTTAGGCATGTCCTGGCAGTGCCTTTTCTTCTGCATTGATGTAGGTCCTCTTTGGCATTTTCTTCCAAAAGAGGCCTGTTTTGTCACAATTGAACACTTGTTGGGGGACGAATCCTTCAGCCTCTACATAGTCCTTGAATTCACTTATGAATTTTTCAGCCGCATGTTTGTCTGAACTGGCAGCCTCACCATGCCTTACAACATTGTGTATGCCACTTCGCTTCTTGAAATTTTCGAACTAGCCTTTGCTGGCCTTGAATTCACCTACATCAGCACTCATTCCAGGCCTTTTCTTTACGAGATCGTCATGCAACTGCCTTGCCTTTTCACAAATTATTGACTACGTAACACTATCTCCTGCTAACTCATTTTGTTTGAGCCACACCAGCAACAACTTCTCAACATCTTCGATTATTTGCGATCTCTTTTTCGTTAGCATATTCAGCCCTTTCGCAGCATCAACTTCCTTGATTTCCTTTTTCTTCGCCACGATGGAAGTAATGGTTGAATGGGCATTCCTGTACATCCTGGAGAGCTCCACCACACGCACTCCACTTTCTTTCTTTACTTCAATCATGTTTCTCACTTTCTTTACCAAAGGGCCGGCACTAGGAGCTTTCTTTGGGCCCATGCTGGCTTATTTAGCAGTTGCAAGCACTAAAACGAATGAAATATTAATACAGTGGTCCCTCACCTAATGAGTATTCCATATAACGAGCAAATCGTGTAACGAGCGCTTTTTTCGCTAAATATTTCCCTCATGTAGCGAGCATTCCCTCGTGTAGCGAGCCATACCAGACCTGTCCGCCTGCCCGGCACCTGCGCAGGACGCCAGTCTAGCATTGTTTACCATTGAGAGAACATTACCCAGCACGCTCTTTCAAACATTCACAATACTTGTATTTTTTGGTGCTTTAGTGATTGTCACTGTGAAATAAGTCACCATGGGTCCAAAGAAGCTTCCTAGTGGCACCCCTGTGGTAAAGAGAGTGAGGACCACCATCGAACTGAAGAAAGAAATTGTAGAAAAATATGAGAGTGGTGAACGTGTGAGTGAGCTTGCCAGGATGTACAAGAAAAGCACATCTACTATCGCCACTATCCTGGCAAAGAGAAATGAGATCAAGGAAGCTAATGCTGCAAAAGGGGTTGATATGTTAACGAAAAAGAGATAGAAAACAGTGGATGAGGTTGAGAAGTTGTTGATGGTGTGGATAAACAATAAACAATTAGCAGGTGATAGTATTTTCATGGTGATAATTTGTGAAAAGGCAAGGAAGTTGCACGCAGATCTTGTCAAGACAATGCCTGGAACCAGTGGTGAGGAGAGTGATTTTAAAGCCAGCAAAGGCTGGTTTGAGAGGTTTAAGAAACGTAGTGGCATACACAGTGTTGTGAGGCATGGTGAAGCAGCCAGCTCAGACAAACGTGAAGCTGAAAAATTTGTGAGTGAATTTAAGGGGTTTGTAGAGGCTGAAGAATTCCTCCCCCAACAAGTGTTTGTGATGAAACAGGCCTGTTTTGGAAGAAAATGCCCAACAGGACCTTCATTACTCAGGAGGAAAAGGCACTGCCAGGACACAAGCCTATGAAAGACAGGCTAACTCTTATGATGTGTGCCAACGCCAGTGGTGATTTTAAAGTGAAGCCTTTACTGGTGTATCACACAGAAAATCCCAGAGCCTTCAAGAAACACAATGTTAACAGGAATAATTTGTGTGTGCATTGGAAGGCTAACTAACACTAATGCATGGGTCACTAAGGACTTTTTCAAGGAATGGTTGACTGGAGTGTTTGGCCCTACTGTGAACAAATACCTCCTGGAAAAGAAATTGCCACTCAAGTGCCTCCTGGTACTGGACAATGCTCCTGCTCATCCTCACAACTTGGAAGAGTTGTTGTCTGACAACTTCAATTTCATCAGAGTGACGTTCTTGCCTCCTAACACCCCTCCTCTCATCCAGCCAATGGACCAGCAAGTCATTGCAAACTTCAAGAAACTGTACACCAAAGCAGTGTTTCAGAAGTGATTTGATGTGACCTCAGACACTGCATTGACCCTAAGAGAGTTCTGGAAAGATCACTTCAATATTGTGCATTGCATAGGCCTTATAGGTAAGGCTTGGGAGGGAGTGACTTCCAGGACTTTGAACTCTGCTTGGAGACCATTGTGGCCGGATTGTGTTGAAAAGAGGGATTTTGAAGGATTTGAGGCTGACCCTGACCCTGACGACCCTGTGCCTGTTGTGGAAGATATTGTGGCATTGGGGAACAGCCTGGGTTTGGAGGTGAGTGGTGAGGATGTGGAAGAGTTGGTGGAGGAGCACAGGGTAAAGCTAACAACTGAAGAGCTGGAACTGGAACAGCATCAGACCAGAGCTGAGGTTATTGCTTCACAGGAGGAGGAAGAGAGAGATAAGGAGGTGCCTTCTTCAATGCTTAAGGAAATTTGTTTCAAGTGGAATGATGTGCAAAGTTTTGTTGAAAAACACCACCCTGAACAAGCTGAAATGAGCCATCTGTGCAACCACTTCAGTGACAGAGCCATGTTGCACTTCAGGAAAATATTAAAGAGTCGCCAGAAACAGGGGATTGTGGACAGTTATTTCACGAGGCAGGGATCTAGTGACTCTCAAGCTGGTCCTAGTGGCATTAAAAGAAAAAGAAGGGAAGTAACCCCAGATAAGGACTTGTTACCTGAAGTCCTTTAGGAGAGGGGATTTCCTTCCAAACACTAACACCCTCACCCTGTCATCCTCCCTATCTTCCAGATGCCTGCAACTCTCTTCACTAAAGGTAAGTAAATGTTATTCATATTATATTTTTTGTGAATATTTTTGGGTGGAACGGATTAATTGCATTTACATTATTTCTTATGGGAAATAAGGTTTCGAATTACGAGCAATTCGTCCTGGAACGGATTAATTTCGTTAGTCGAGGGACCACTGTATGTAAATGTATCGTATGAATGCGTGAGGTGATTGTCACTCGCCTAGATACAATGCCAGACTAACTCTGAATGGTGTTTGTGTGCCCGTGGCGGCTGGGAGGCTACTCAGACGCGTTTCATACGACCGCTGATTTCTAAGCTAAATCACGAAAATCAAGCCAATATTTTGACGAAAAAAGTTGCCGATTTCCAAAATTCACGATATTCAAAGGTCCACTGTACAACAAAATCAGGTAAAAATGGACCATATAGACACATACCAAAAATAAATGCAATTCCTTAAAAACAAATGAGAAAAAATCAAATTCAAAATTCAATCATGATTCCTTTCCCTATACCCTCCCTTTCCCCTCTTCGCTCACCCAGTTTTGGAATGAGAAATACACAAGTTATGAATGTGTGAATACACATCATCCAACTATACTCTTTCCTCCCTATCTCCACCCGTAGGCCAGACTGTGTGTCATCACAACCCAGTTTCATCTGGCTGGGTGTCCATTCTCTTCTGACTTGGCACAAGACACTCATACTGAAAACCAGCCATGAGATTTCACTCAGAATATGCATACTGTGCAAAATATGCAGACTAAACGTAAATACATACAGTGGACCCTCGGTTAACGAATACCCCGGAAATCGTGCAATTATGTAAGTATAATTTTGTAAGTTCTTGTGAAGTGTATTTTTGGGGGTCTAAATAGACTAATCTATTTTAATTTTCCTTAAGGGAGTAAATTCATTGGTAATGGCACTTGAGCAGACTTCAGAGTGAAGTTTGTAACTCGGGGTCCACTGTACAGTGGTTCTCAGTTACGATGGTCCAAAATCGCCCTTTTATGTAAGTTTATTTTTTTAAATGCTTTTGTAAGTATATTTTGGGGGTGTAAAAGGACTAGTCTATTTTACATTATTCCTTATGGGGATAAATTCGTTTGGTAATGGCACTTGAACAGCATTCTCGAACGAAAAAATATCGTAACTCGAGGTACCACTGTAGTTGTTTCTAATATTTACCTGTCACCTTAACCCTTTGGGGGTCGACACGCTCTCTCTCAAACTCATTCTCAGGGTCGAAATTTTTTTAGAATTTTATTTTTTCTTATGAAATGATAGAGAATCTTTTTTCGATCATAACGACACCAAAAGTATGAAATTTGATTGAAAACTCACGGAATAATGCTCTCATGAAGTTATCGGTCTCAATGATATTTATGCATCGGTGATTTGCCCACTTTGAGTCCTATTTTTGGCCAATTCCAATGTTCCAGTCTACTAAAATCATAGCTATTTCGCTAGAACTCTATTTTTTCTATCAATTGAGTACAAGAAACCGCCCATTTACCAATTTCAACTAACCAAAAAAGTGGTCAGAAATTGGCAACTTGGCCAATTTCATACAAATTTCAAATGATGCCAATTTCAAAATGGGGTCCAGAATAAACAAGGCAGACATTCCTGACACTAAAATAACATCTTCTCTGTTCATTAGTCATGTCTCCAGGCCCCTCTTACATTACTTTTGCTTTCCATTTTGAATTTTTATTCTCACAAAAAATATAAGATTTACTGTTATATACTGTATACTACTGCATCATTGTAAAAATGATATAAATAATATCAGTGCACTTGTGCAAGAATATTAGACTCGCCAGTTGATGTGTATTGGATGCATGGCGTGATTTGTTTACTCTTGAACATCAGCAAAAATCAAACATTTTCACTACTTTGCACTTAGTTTCAAGGTACTTGTCATCATGAAACCAATCAAAATTATCTCTATTTCTGTAATATATCTTCCATTCTATCAAATGAGACCAAGAAAACGAGAATACAACCATAAATACCATACAAAAATAGACTGAAAAGTCACTGTTTTAAACGAAAAATATGGTCAGAGTTTTTTTTCTCATTATGCGGTGTGTGCTGCAGGATTTTTTTATACTGCGCACACTGACCACACAGACCCATTCTTTCATATGTAGGCCTACCAGGCGTTTCCCACTTAATTTGAGGCCGCTAGAATTTACGTGTACTAGTATGGCACCGACCCTGGTGCGTAAAACGTACTAGTACAGCACCTACCCCCAAAGGGTTAAAGTCCATTAAACCTGCCATATTGCATAACATTTAACAAGCTTCCACTTCACACTTCTTTGACAGTGCTTTAGAACATTCAAGGTTGGTTGCTGCCCCCCACTCTATTCCCTACTCAGCAAATATATCTTTTTTTTTCTTACTACTATAGTAGCAGTAATGTTATAGTAGTATCTCAAAGAATTTCAAGGAACAAGTATATTTTATTTACAATTCTGAAAGTTTAAATTTAAAAAGCTGAATTTTTAGATGCATAAGTGAAAAAAGTCTTAAAACTACATTTGCATGATTATAACAAGTAGTAAACAAAAAAGTTAATGAAGCACGGGAGAATGCAACATTCTAGCATATTTTTCTCTAAGTAAATTAATATTTTGTTGAGGATAATTTATTAATTTTTAGGAAAGATATTGGAGATTAATGTGATATAAAATATAATCAACCAATCTCATAATGCAACAGATTGACTGATAATGAAATCAATATTAAATACCTGACTATCTGTTCTCCTTGAAAGTCCCTGATAATCAGAGACAGGGCTGTTACTGTCTGTCCTAGTGGAAAGAGCTGCGTGGGATGAAAGTAATCCCCGATATTCAGACAGAGGACTTGCACTATCAGCTGTGGAGCTTCGTGCAGACATACTGCCAAAACTGCTGTCGTGATCACACTCCGGGGACAGGCTGCTGTCCTTGCCAGAGGGAACCTGTAGAACCCCAAAGGTACTGAAAATTAGCTATCAAATTATTGCTATCATTTTCCTCCTATCGTGTAACGACTTGAACTCGTGTATTCCTGGGAGTGCTAGGAGTAAAGATATATAGTATTATAATTAATACCTAGAAAGTGCTAGAGGTATTAGTTACAAATCTACATACTTAAAAAACTATTTATATGATTGGAGGCATGGCAGATGATACAAAATACCTACAGTAAAAGAAACTCTATAAGCATAAAGGTTAAGGCTTTTCAATACCCTCCCATTAAATACAAGAAGAATTACCAACAAACTCCTGTCTCTAGCTTTAACTCGGCAAGTTCCTGCAAACCAATAAATGATCAACCATGCTGTTTTGCCTCTATCAAATTACAAGTCTCAGCCACCAATAGTCTGACTCACCATGTCATCAACTGCTGTGGAGGTGATGATCAATGAAGGTACTGTATTTACAAGAGTGTGGGATTACTGAGATACATGTGATTACAGGCATATCACAATATTGTAAACTCTTCCTCAATGTACTTTTGGCTACTAATCTTCCAACTTCATTTACTCACCTACCCCAGTAAACAAAGAAGAAAGGCCTTTTTTATTTTAGCAATACTGGATACGTTGGCAATGTGTTTTCAGTTTCATGGGTTACTCTCTAGGTATAAACAAGTCTACTCACAAGTACCTCCACCAATTGACAGAAATAAATGAAGAAAGTGGGCAGCTACAAGGTGCTTACTGCACAAGAAAGTGGTGAGAAATAATTATTTTCTTCTGTATGAAAAATACATTATACACAGGTGGGAGCAGGGAGAATACCCACCATGCCATTGGAGTAGCTGCGATTATCTTTTTTTCAGTATGATCAAAACAAATATGTGGTACCCCGGTTTACGATGGTCCCCAAACTCACCCTTTTATGTAAGTTTATTTTTTTAAATGCTTTTGTAAGTGTAATTTTGGGGGTCTAAAAGGACTAGTCTATTTTACAACTTTTCTTAAGGAGAATTTTTAAATTTCTTTGGATAATGGCATTGAACACAGGTCTGGAGAGGAAAAACATGCTATTAGACTCGTTACCATATGTAAACAAAAAGAAGGGAAGACAGACTTTAGCATTGATGTGCTTGTGGCATTTGCATATCTTAAGCAAAGATATGCAAAATTCTATTATTCTAGAAATAAAGTAATTAGAGAAGCTTGGTGAAATGCAGCAAGTGTTGCAAGTGAGTAAAGGAGAGATTCCTTATGCAGTGCAAGAGAAATATGGGAGGAAGAATAGTATCTAGTGCTGATATGTTAGCAGCAATTTGTGTATCGGTACAGTACCCATCGAAGCTGACACAGACACACAGAGATAAGAATGATAATACAGAGAGAAAGAGCAATAAAGATAAAGAGTGATTTAGACATACAAAAGAGCAATACCAAGTAGACTCATGGAAGAAGTGATGAGGATTTTCAAATATAACATGTACAAAAATGGTGAAATTTACAAGGGAAGACAAACCTACACGAGACTATACCTTGTTTCCACATTATGAGAACATATAGAAAAAACTAAGTAAGACGAATTACTAGGAAGTGGTGGTGAATTAAAGGTCTCATGTAGAGCTTCAAAGATACTTGTAGGATTTATGATCAATAGACTAGAGGTGGGTTACTTTTCAATCTTTCCAACTATACCAAGTAGACTTTAAGACCAAAAACTGTCCCAATTAAATAGCCCATAGTAGAAAATCTAGTCTCAACAAATTGTTGAAAATCTGTCTATGCATGATAGAGCTCTGCTTCTTAACTATGAGTGTTCATTATGTTCAGGACTCTCACCTCAATAACTCAGGCAATTTGCATTAGCGTATCCCTCTATACCTCTTATCCTTACTAACCACAGGAGTAGATGTGGCACAGCAGTGGCAGACCAAATCAGCCTTTTTGACTACATCTGTCATAGGATCAGAGGGAAAGAAAATAAGACGAAGAAGTTATCAACATGAAGAGAATTCTTATTACTATTACAGTATATTATTTAATTCATGGGGGAGCTTTAAACCCACAAAGGTCACACAACACCAGGTGAATGAGAGGCAGATTCAATACAAGGAAAAGAATCTCTCTTGAAGGATATTGTCAAGACTCTCCATCCACCACAAAAGGGACCCCAGGTAATCAGTCGATCAGCCTGGAGTCAGTGTGATCACATTAACTCCAAGTTGATCTTCAACCATTCTTCTCTGTATTTGGACCAAGGAAGCCACTGGTTGACAAAATGTTTCCCCACTAAAGATACCCAAGTGTTACAAAAGATGAAGTGGGATAACACATGTGCACCTACAACAGCCAACAATTATCCCTAACAAAAAGCATGAGAAGAAGGAAGGGCAGCAAGCTTCATAAGAGTCCCAAAAACAAGAAAGTATGTAGACCTTGAACATCACTACATCTTCCTTATAGTAAATTCAGAGGCCCTTGGCTCATGGGGAAAATGCATGATCAACTTCCTGAAAGGGATGAGCAGAGCATTGAGGTTTTTCATTCCAGTATCACAATGTTGTGATCAAGAGAGGTATTGACTGTTGCCATCCAGAGCACACACTGCCCATGAGGAGAATGATGATGCCTGTAAAAATACAGTGGACCCCCCAGTTTACGTTAGGCTCCAAACTCGAACAATTATGTAAGTGTATACACACACAACCCGCACATATAAAAAGAGAGGAGCTTACGACGACGTTTCGGTCTGACTTGGACCATTTACAAAGTCACAAATGGTCCAAGTCGGACCGAAACGTAGTCGTAAGCTCCTCTCTTTATATGAGGGTTGTGTGTGTATTGTTCCAGTCACGGTATTGTGCCTTTTTTGTTATTTATGTAAGTGTATTTGTAAATGTGTATTTGTAAGTGCTTTTGTAAATGTATTTTTGGGGGTCTAAAAGGACTAATCTAATTTACTTTATTCCTTATGGGAACAAATTCGTTTGGTAACGGTACTTGAACAGCATTCTGGAACAAATTAATAACGTAAACCAGGGGTCCACTGTACTATAAATGTTGATATATTCATCTTTGCATGTGTAACAATCACGGTCCAACTGATTCCAACAACTGCAAAAGCATAATTTTAAAAATGGGTGTGGTAAGATAAGAAAATGCTCAAACACCGATAAGAATAACATAAAAGATTTCCATGAATTTCATTTACAATATTTCTTAAAATCTATGAATCCTTAACAATATAGAGATGATAAACACTACTGCACTGTACATGAACTGAATACAGGAGGGCCCCGCTTATACAGCAGGTTAGGTTCCAAGCTACTGATGTAAAGCAAAAATTGCTGTACAGTGGACCCTCAGTTAACGAAAGGTTTAGTTAACGAAAAAATCGTTTACCGAAAGCTTTTTTCGGTATCGGATAGCAAAAAAAACTCGGTTAGCGAAACGTATTAGACGTGTCCGCCTGCTCCACGCCTGGCCTGCACAAGACGCCAGTGTAGCGTTGTTTACCATTGAGAGAACATTACCCAGCGCGCTCTTTCAAACATTCACAATACATTTGGTGTCTTTTTTGGTGGTTTAGTGATTGTCACTGTGAAATAAGTCACCATGGGTCCAAAGAAGCTTCCTAGTGGCACCCCTGTGGTAGCATTCATGCAGGGAGTGCAGCATTCATGCAGGGAGTGTAGCATTCATGCAGGAAGTGTAGCATTCATGCAGGGAGTGTAGCATTCATGCAGGGAGTGTAGCAGGCATGCAGGGAGTGTAGCATTCATGCAGGGAGTATAGCAGGCATGCAGGGAGTGTAGCAGGCATGCAGGGAGTGTAGCATTCATGCAGGGAGTGTAGCATTCATGCAGGGAGTGTAGCAGGCATGCAGGGAGTGTAACAGGCATGCAGGGAGTGTAGCAGGGATCAGGGAGTGTAGCATTCATGCAGGGAGTGTAGCATTCATGCAGGGAGTGTAGCATTCATGCAGGGAGTGTAGCATTCATGCAGGGAGTGTAGCATTCATGCAGGGAGTGTAGCATTCATGCAGGGAGTGTAGCAGGCATGCAGGGAGTGGAGCAGGCATGCAGGGAGTGTAGCATTCATGCAGGGAGTGTAGCATTCATGCAGTGAGTGTAGCATTCATGCAGGGAGTGTAGCAGGCATGCAGGAGTGTAGCATTCATGCAGGGAGTGTAGCAGGCATGCAGGGAGTGTAGCAGGCATGCAGGGAGTGTAGCAGGCATGCAGGAGTGTAGCATTCATGCCCTGTATTCCTCCCTATCCTCCAGATTCTGCAAGTCTCTTCAATAAAGGTAAGTAAATGTTATTTATATTTTATTTTGGTGAATATTTTTGTAAATGTCACCATGGTTGTTTAATATATTTATAGATGGGGTTGTAAAGAAGTAAATGCTAGGGTGTTGGGGAGAGGGTGGGATTAAATTTTGGAGAATTAAATGCAAAATGGGAGTTGACACAGTTACTTTTTGCTGATGATACTGTGCTTATGGGAGATTCTAAAGAAAAGTTGCAAAGGTTAGTGGACGAGTTTGTGAGAGTGTGTAAAGGTAGAAAGTTAAAAGTGAACATAGATAAGAGTAAGGTGATGAGGGTATCAAACGATTTAAATAAAGAAAATTGATATCACATTGGAGAGAGGGATTATGGAATAAGTAAATGTTTTCAGATATTTGGGAGTTGACGTGTCAGCGGATGGGTTTATGAAGGATGAGGTTAACCATAGAATTGATGAAGGAAAAAAGGCGAGTGGTGCGTTGAGGTATCTGTGGTGACAAAAAACGTTATCCATGGGGGCAAAGAAGGGAATGTACGAAAGTATAGTCGTACCAACACTCTTATATGGGTGTGAAGCATGGGTTGCAAATGCTGCAGCGAGGAGGAGGCTGGAGGCAGTGGAGATGTCCTGTCTAAGGGCAATGTGTGGTGTAAATATTATGCAGAAAATTCGGAATGTGGAAATTAGGAGAAGGTGTGGAGTTACTAAAAGTATTTGTCAGAGGGCTGAAGAGGGGTTGTTGAGGTGGTTTGGTCACTTAGAGAGAATGGATCAAAGTAGAATGACTTGGAGAGCGTATAAATCTCTAGGGGAAGGAAGGCGGGGTAGGGGTCGTCCTAGAAAAGGTTGGAGGGAAGGGGTAAAGGAGGTATTGTGGGCGAGGGTCTTGGACTTCCAGCAAGCATGTGTGAGCGTGTTAGATAGGAGTGAATGGAGACGAATGGTTTTTGGGACATGACAATCTGTTGGAGTGTGAGCAGGGTAACATTTTGTGAAGGGATTCAGGGAAACCAGTTAATTGATTTAGTTGGTCTTGAGTCCTGGAAATGGGAAGTACAATGCCTGCACTTTAAAGGAAGGGTCTGGGATAGTGACAGCTGGGAGGGACAATTCTCAGCTGTCGTATCTGAGCTCCTCTGCAAAGACAGTGATTATGTATGTGTGTGGTGAAAGTGTTGAATGATGATGAAAGTATTTTCTTTTTGGGGATTTTCTTTCTTTTTGGGTCACCCTGCCTCGGTGGGAGACAGCCGACTTGTTGAGAAAAAAAAAAAAAAAAATTGTGGAATGGATTAATTGTATTTACATTATTTCTTATGGGAAATAAGGGTTTGGATTACGAAAGATTCAGATTAAGTAATAGCTCCTGGAAAGGATTAATTTCGTTAACCGAGGGTCCACTGTATAGTGAAATACAGTGGTACCTCGAGTTACGAGCTTAATTCGTTTCAGAAGGCTGTTTGAGTGCCGATACCAAACGAATTTGTTCCCATAAGGAATAATGTAAATTAGATTAATCTGTTTCAGACCCCCAAAATTACACTTACAAAAGCACGTACAGAAATACACTTACATAATTGTTCGAGCTGAGAGCTGCTCGTAAGTCGAGGTACAACTGTATAGCCTTTTTTTCACTTTCAAATGCATATAAAAGCCTGATAACATGTTTACGCTATCATATATTAAGTGAGCAATAGAACTAGGCCTAAGAAAATGCATATACAGTACACTCATTACTCATCTTAAAATATTTTCTTCGTTAGCTTATAGTGAGTGGTGAATATAATTATTGTAGGAAGTCTGAATAAATGAAGAATGAATATAATTTAAAACTGCTGCATTAGCGAAACACGATAAAACAAAGCACTGTAAAGCAGGACCCTCCTGTATTTATAGCAGAAACCCAACTTATGATGTTCTGACTTTGGAACCAAATAATTACTCAAGAACACTAATCTGCAGTTTTGATCATTGCAAATACTCAAGTATTTTCAATGAATAGTATTTACTCAACTATTTTTTCCACTTAATGCATTCCTATCTTGCGTATGTTCCTTTAATCATGTGCAGAGAGTTCATGTTTGTCTGGAAGATATCAATAAATATGGTACAGCAGAGTTAATAATTACAATTTTTCTTCTGAAATAGCAGAAAATCGTTTTCTGAAGGTAATGACATCAAAAATATGAAATGTGATGGAAAACGTATGGAATTACGGAAAAACAAAGTTGGTGGTCTGGGCACAATTTAAGAATCAGAAATTTTGCCTAATTTGAGTCCTATTTTAACCCTTAAACTGTCCAAACGTAGATCTACGTTTTTGTGGGCAGTGCTCTGACCTTGATTTTCTCCATAAGAAAGCATGTAAAAAAAAAGTAAATATACATGTGCGTGCGTAGCACTCTGACCTTGATATTCTCAATAAGAAAGTATGTAAAAAAACGTAGATCTACGTTTGGAGTGCTACTCAAGCAAACATGGATCTATGTTTGGACAGTTTAAGGGTTAAACCAATGTCATTGCTCAATTCAACCAAATTCTTAGCTATTTCACTTGTATGCCTTCTATTCTATTCAATGAGCACAAGAACTACTTTATAAAGTACAGTAGAGCCCCACTTATATGGCAGGTTAGGTTCCAGGCTACTGCCGGAAAGCAGACATTGCTGGAAAGCAGAACACCATTTTTTCCACTTATAAATGCATACAAATGCCAGACAACAAGTTTACACTAACATATATTAAGCTAACAGTAGAATTAGGCATTAAAAACAATAAAAAGTCAAATACAGTGGACCCCCGGCTAACGAACAAAATTCATTCCAGAAGCCTGCTCAAGTGAAATTACCGAACGAATTTACTTCCTTAAGAAATAATGTCACGTAGGTTAGTCTATTTCAGACCCCCAAAAATACACTTCCACAAGCACTTACAATATTATACTTACATAACTGTACGATTTCTGGGGTGTTCGTTAGCCGGGGGTCCACTGTACAGTGGAACCCCGATTTTCGAACATAATCCATTCCAGGAGCTTGTTCTAAATTCGAAATGTTCGAAATACGAATCAATATTTCCCATAAGAAATAATGGAAATACAATTAATTTGTTCCTGCTGTCAGGAGGCATGTCAAAATAGTACTTCACTATGATGCTATTATCAACTCGACAGCTTATTTATCTATCACAATTCATCTAATATGACATAATAAACAATATAAATAACATAAAAACCTGATATACACTCTAGAATGAATAAAATATGTATGTCATTACGAATGTGGTGGCGGGGGAGGACGGTGGTGGCAGGCACTCTTGGTCCAGCTATGAAAACATCTTCCCATTCTTTCCTCCTTCAGACGTGTTAGTATAAGAGAAAACGGAATTTGTAATGCTAACTGCTTTAGATCACTTCTTTCATAAGAAAACCATAATGTACAAATGAACAGGTTGTTATGGGGCTATAGGACCCAACATGTATTGATGTATTTAAGTAACAATTACTCTGGAATACCTAATTTTATTGAATTGATGAGGTCAAGGCTGCTTAAATGTCAAAAGGGCAGGCCACTCTTAAGACTGAGAAGAACCTGAGTCAAGCCTGATTTTCTCAATATAATAGGTTGTAGTATACACACACACACATTTAAATAAGTAGTTTATAAAGTATCTGTTCTCCAAGATAAATATGTACACTTTATAAAACCAGTTTATTTCTTTACATTCTCTACTGTTTTATTATGTTTTTATACAATACAGTGGTACCTCAGGTTACAAGCTTAATTTGTTCCAGAAGGTTGTTTGAGTGCCGATACCGAACAAATTTGTTCCCATAAGGAATAATGTAAATTAGATTAATCCGTTTCAGACCCCCAAAAATACACTTTCAAAAGCACTTACAAAAATACACTTACAGTGGACCCTCGACTAACGGATCTTAATCCGTTCCAGGAGCTAGACCTTTACCCGAAAAAATTGTTATTCGAAACCTTATTTCCCATAAGAAATAATGTAAATACAGTGGAACCCGGTTAACAAATAAAATTCATTGCAGATGCCTGCTCAAGTGCTATTACCGAACGAATTTACTTCCTTAAGAAAAAATGTCATTTAGGTTAGTCTATTTCAGACCGCCAAAAATACACTTCCACAAGCACTTACAATATTATACTTACATAATTGCACGATTTCCGGGGTGTTCGTTAACCGGGGTTCCACTGTACAATTAATCCATTTCCACCCAAAAATATTCACAAAAATTATTTTTTTAAAGAATAAATACTATAGTTTTACATACAGAAAACAATGAGAAATAAATATAAAGTGCTAATTATAATGGACAAATGAACAGTTAAATAAGTTTTACCTTTATTGAAGACTCTTGTTGGCATATGAGAGAGTCAGGAGAGTTTGTTTGGAGGCAGGACAAGATAGCCCTTCAATATGACAATAATATCAACTCTACAGCTTATTTATCTAGTACAATTCATCTAATATGACATAATAAACAATATTAATAACATAGAAACATGATATAAACACTAGAATGAATAGAACATGTCATTACGAATCTGGAAGGACTGGTGGAGTGTGTGTTGGTGTTATTGTTGGGTATAAGGGCCACTGACCATAAGCCATGGTGGATGGCAGCCACCAACACTTCACACAAACAATGTGCATAATTTATAAATAAGAAATATTTACACTTTAATTTTAAATAAGAAATATTCACACTTACATAAATAAGAAATACTTACACTTACCTTGGAGATGGTGGGAGACGGCGCTCTTGTCAGTGTCCCTATACTATTCCTCAAACATTGAAGAAGTTAATAAGTTTCTTGTCGTCATTTTCTATCGATTAATCGCTTAACTTACTTAAGTAAGTTTATTCAGGTATACACAAATCCAGTTATACATAGATTATCATACATAGCAGCATATGTGTAGAAAACCTAGGATAATCCAAAAAGGTCAGACAGTGACTTATTTCCATTGATACACTGTTAATGCTACACTTTATCACTGGCTGGTGCTATAGCCTTTATCGACTTGTGAAGCTTCTTTGGACCGATGGTGACTTATTTCACAGTGACAATCACTAAACCAGCAATAAACACAAAAAATTTATTGTGAAATGTTTGAAAGAGCGCGCTGGGTATTGTTCACTCAAGTGTAAATAAGGCGAGACTGCCATCCTGGGTGGAGGCGCGCAAGTGCAGGGCAGGCAGACAGGTCTGGTATGTATCGCTTGAGTAAATATCGCTACCTGAGAAAAATATTGACCGTAAAAAGCAACCGTTAACCGAACAAATCGTTATCTGGAATGATCGTTAGCCGAGGGTCCACTGTACATAATTGTTCGAGTTGGGAGCTGTTCATATGCTGAGGTACCACTGCATTTCTTATTTATAAATACATTGTTTCAGTGTTTTCCTTATGAAACTAGTGATCTAGTGCAGTTAGCCTCACAAACGCTTCATTTTCTCTTATAATAAGACCTCAGAAGGGGAAGCATGGGAAGATATGGTCAAAGCGATAATTATTTTTACCTCGGGAATGGCCGCCACCACTCATCGCATAATGACATATTTTATTCATTCTAGAGTATATACTATCATGTTTCTATGTTATTTATATTGTTTATTATGTCATATTAGATCAATTGTGATAGATAGATAAATAAGCTGTCGAGTTGATATTAGAGCTATATTGAAGTATTTTCTCCTGCCTCCCAAGAGCCAGGAATTCCACTGGAACGGATTAATGGCATTTCAATTAATTTCAATGAAGAAAATTTATTTGATATACGTAAGTGTTTTGTGCCTCGTGTTATGCCTGTGTGTTCAGTTGTACATGTCTAGGAGAAGTCTGAGCAGAGGGTTGACATTGGAGTTTAATGTTCAGTATATATAGCAGGCACAATAATAAATGTATATTAAGTAAGTTCAAGCTCTTGAAGAGTGGTGGGGTGTGTTGTCTGGTGCAGGAGTTTGTGATCATCTGCACTGCAGCTTTTTGTTGTGTTATTAAAAGTTTAAGTTAATTGGTCGTGGTACATCCCCAAGCACAAATACCATAGGTGAGGTAAGGATACATTGGAACTCCGTTTTTTTTCCAAGAGTGTAGCAAATAAGTTAAGCAATTAAGCGATAGAAAAAGGACGACATGAAACTAACTCCTCCAATGCTGTTGGAGGTTTATATCTTCCACCACCCTATGCCAGCATCTCCTCCAAGGTAAGTGTGTACTATAGTATACATACAATAACCACTATATTTCTTTACATTCTCTATTATGTTTTTATACAATATTTCTTTTTTATCAATTACATACATTGTTTGAGTGTTTTCCTTGTGAAACTGTGATCTAGTGCAGTTAGCCTCATAAACATTCCATTTTCTCTTATAATAATGGGAAGATATGTAGTCAGAGCAGAAGGAATGGCAGCTGCCGCCTCCACCACTAACTAGTCACATACGTAATGATGTATTTTATTCATTCTAGAGTATATACAGTGGTCCCTCGACTAACGAACTTAATCCATCCCAGGAGCTAGTTCTTAACACGAAAAGTCCGTAATTCGAAACCTTATTTCCCATAAGAAATAATGTAAATACAATTAATCCATTCCACCCAAAAATATTCACAAAAAATACATTTTAATTATAGTTCTACATACACAAAATACACTAAATAATAAATAACATTTACTTACCTTTATTGAAGAGAGTTGCAGGCATCTGGAAGATAGGGAGGACGACAGGGAAAGGGTGCTAGTGGTTAGAAGGGAAATCCCCCTCCATAAAGACTTCAGGTAACAAGTCCTTATCTGGGGTTACTTCCCTTCTTTTTCTTTTAATGCCACTAGGACCTGCTTGAGAGTCACTGGATCCCTGCCTCGTGAAATAACTGTCCACAGTCCTCTGTTTCTGGCGACTCTTTAATATTTTCCTGAAGTGCAACATGGCTCTGTCACTGAAGTGGTTGCACAGATGGCTCATTTCAGCTTGCTCAGGGTGGTGTTTTTCAACAAAACTTTGTAACATATTCCACATTCCACACATTTTCTTAATAACTGAAGAAGGCACCTCCTTCACTCTCTCTTCCTCCTCTTGTGAAGCAATAACCTCAGCTCTGGTCTGATGCTGTTCCAGTTCCAGCTCTTGCAGCTCTTCAGTTGTTAGCTGTACCCTGTTCTCCTCCACCAACTCTTCCACATCCTCACCACTCATCCCCAATGCCACAATATCTTCCACAACAGGCACAGGGTCGTCAGGGTCAGGGTCAGCCTCAAATCCTTCAAAATCCCTCTTTTCAACACAATCTGGCCACAGTGGACTCCAAGCAGAGTTTGAAGTCCTGGAAGTCACTCCCTCCCAAGCCTTACCTATAAGGCCTATGCAATGCATGATATTGAAGTGATCTTTCCAGAACTGTCTTAGGGTCAATGCAGTGTCTGAGGTCACATCAAAGCACTTCTGAAACACCACTTTGGTGTACAGTTTCTTGAAGTTTACAATGACCTGCTGGTCCATGGGCTGGATGTGAGGAGTGGTGTTAGGAGGCAAGAACTTCACTCTGATGAAATTGAAGTTGTCAGACAACAACTCTTCCAAGTTGTGAGGATGAGCAGGAGCATTGTCCAGTACCAGGAGGCCCTTGAGTGGCAATTTATTTTCCAGGAGGTATTTCTTCACACTAGGGCCAAACACTCCAGTCAACCATTCCATGAAAAAGTCCCTAGTGACCCATGCATTAGTGTTAGCCTTCCAATGCACACACAAATTATTCCTGTTAACATTGTGTTTCTTGAAGGCTCTGGGATTTTCTGCATGAAACACCAGTAAAGGCTTCACTTTAACCCTTAAACTGTCCACACGTAGATATACGTTTACTCGCGTAGCTGACCGAATATTTTGAGAAAAAAATAAATTGTTCTTTTCTTTAAAATGAAGAGTGCATTTTGTTTGTCATTCCCACATTTTGTAATACTGGACACACACTGAGTGCACAGACCCATTCTCTAATCTCTAGGCAACTCAGGCTTATCGTGGTAAGGTTAAAAGTATTTGAAAAAAAAACGTAGATCTACGTTCGGAGCAGTACGCGAGTAAACGTATATCTACGTGTGGACAGTTTAAGGGTTAAAATCACCACTGGCATTGGTACACACCATAAGAGTTAGCCTGTCTTTCATAGGCTTGTGTCCTGGCAGTGCCTTTTCCTCCTGAGTAATGAAGGTCCTGTTGGGCATTTTCTTCCAAAACAGGCAGGCCTGTTTCATCACTATTAAACACTTGTTGGGGGAGGAATTCTTCAGCCTTTACAAACCCCTTAAATTCACTCACAAACTTTTCAGCTACACGTTTGTCTGAGCTGGCTGCCTCACCTGCCACTACGTTTCTTATACCTCTCAAACCAGCCTCTGCTGGCTTTAAAATCACTCACATCACCACTGGTTCCAGGCATTGTCTTGACAAGATCTGCGTGCAACTTCCTTGCCTTTTCACAAATTATCGCCATGGAAATACTATCACCTGCTATCTGTTTATTGTTTATCCACACCATCAACAACTTCTCAACCTCATCCACTGTTTTCGATCTATTTTTCGTTAACATATCAACCCCTTTTGCAACATTAGCTTCCTTGAATTCATTTCTCTTTGCCAGGATAGTGCCGATACTAGATTTGTTTTTGTTGTACATCCTGGCAAGCTCACTCACACGTACGCCACTCTCATATTTTTCTACAATCTCCTTCTTCAGTTCTATGGTGGTCCTCACTCTCTTTACCACAGGGGTGCCACTAGGAAGCTTCTTTGGACCCATGGTGACTTATATCACAGTGACAATCACTTAACCAACCATAAACACAACAAAAGTATTGTGAATGTTTGAAAGAGCGCGCTGGGTAATGTTCTCTCAATTGTAAACAACGCTTGACTGGCATCCTGTCTGCCTCACTGCGCAAGCGCGAGGCAGGCGGACAGGTCTGGTACGGTTCGCTACATGAGAAAAATATTTTGCGAAAAAAGCGTTCGTTACACGATTTGTTCGCTATATGGATCATTCGTTAGGCGTGTTCCACTGTATCATGTTTCTATGTTTTTAATATTGTTTATTATGTCATATTAGATGAATTGTGATAGATAAATAAGCCGTAGAGTTGATATTAGCGTCATATTGAAGTATTTTGTCCTGTCTCCAAACAATAAACTCTCCTCCCTCTCCCCTCCTCGCTGTCTTCCATACGCCAACAAGAGTCTTCAATAAAGGTAAAAGTGATTTAAATGTTCATTTATTTATTTCATGAGTGCTTTATATTTATTTCTCATTGTTTTCTGTATGTAAACTATAGTTATTCTCTATAAAATGTATTTTTTTTTAATACTTTTGGGTGTCTGAAACTGATTAATTGGATTTACATTATTTCTTATGGTAAATATTACTTCAGTTTTCATCCATTTCGGATTTCAACCGTCCTTCTGGAATGGATTAAGGATGAAAACTGGGGTTCCACTGTATCAGAGTGTGATATAAAGTAAGGAGTGCCATTTGGGGTACATATTATCGAATCTTGGAAAGGATGCCTACTGTTTTGGAAACATTCTTAGTTATATGCTGGATGTGGGTCTGAAATTTAAGATTACAGTCAAGGTGGAGACCTAGAAATTTGCCCTCAGTGTGTCTTGTAATGGGGGAACCATTTATCGGTATGTTTAGCTGGATATTTATTGCTCTGTTTCCAAAAAGCATCAAGTAGGTTTTGTCTATATTGAGAGTGAGATGGTTGGTCGTCATCCAGTTTGATATTTTTAGAAGCTCGCTGTTTACAGTGTCACTAAGTATAGCCGGGATTGGGTGGGAGAACTGGTTTAAGGACTTGAGATGCATTTGGGAAGTCATTGATGTAAATAAGAAAGAGTAGAGAACCTAGGACACTTCCCTGTGGCACTCCAACAACTACAGGCTGAGTAGTGGAGGTCATGCCATTTGTGGAAACATAGTGGTTTCTATCACTAAGAAAAGATTTTAGTTAATTGAGGGAGTGTCCTCTGACCCCGTAATGTTCTAGTTTTAGGTGCAAGATATTGTGGTCTACTGTATCAAATGTTTTCTGTAGGTCTATGAAGAGACCCAGAGGATATTCATTTTTTCAAGTGCTGTATATAGTAATTCAAGCATCTGAATAATTGCATCAGTCATGTTTTTTTTTTTTAAGCATAAACCCAAACTGGCAGGGGTTCAGTATGTTGTGGGATATGAGGTAGGAATAGTTTGTTTATATATTATTTTTTCGAAGATTTTAGAAAGTAAAGGGAAGTCTGTAGTTATTTAGTTTTGTTGGATCACCTCCTTTGAGGATCAGGGTGACCCTTGCTGTCTTGAGTATGGATGAAAATGTTGAAGATTCAACAGATTTGTTATATAGTGTTGCAATAATGGGGAACAACATGTGAGCTGCTTTTTTATACATAACTGATGGCAAATTATTTAGGTCTCCTGCCTTGTTTTTTAATGATTTAATTATGAATTAGTGAGACTTCAGTAGGATTTGTTGGTGCTAGATATAGGAGAGGAGTTGGAAATGAATAGTTGTCCAGGGCAATTGGTGTCAATTGCTGGCTGGACAAATACTGTAAGGAAAATGCAGTAACATTCATTGACAACTGGGACCTCTTCTATGGCAGAAATGACATGTATGCTAGGGATGGAGTTCACTTATCTAGGTCTGGGGTGGGGGCACTGGCATCTGCAGTGGAGGGAGCTGTTAGGGCTTTAAACTAGAAAAAGTTAGTGGTATGGGTTATGGGGGGAAAACAGTGAAGTCCCAGTGTAGTAATGTTATAAATTCTAGGGGAACTAGTAATAGGCAGAATAAGGTGGATATTGGAAAGCCAGTGGCACTAGGTGACAAGGACAGTAATAGGTATAGTGGAAAAACAGAAATGAGCACGAAGGGTAAAGAGAAAGGAGGGTCTTTAAATGTATATTACACCAATAGTCGTAGTGCTAGGAATAAGATGAACGAGTTGAGATTAGTTGCAAGTACGGGTAATATTGATGTTTTTGCAATAACTGAGACATGGTTTAATATGAAAATCGGACATGCCTGCCGAATGTCACAATCAGGGTTTTAAATTGTTCCAAGTAGACAGAAGTATCGGGAAGGGGGTGGGGTGGCACTCTATGTCCGTGATCATTTAAATTGTTGCATAAAAACGGGTATAAATTCTGAAATAACACATACAGAGTCTGTCTGGATAGAATTTTCAGAGGGCGTGAAAATTGATTTTAGGCGTGATTTACCGTCCTCCAAACTTAGATAGGGAACAAGGAGACTACTTTGGAGGAAATTGTTAAGGCAACAAGGCACGATAACGTAGTAATTCTAGGGACTTTTAACTTTAGTCAGATTAATTGGAATTTCTTGACAGGGAATTTAGAATCTAACGACTTTTAGAAATAGTTCAGGATTGCTTT